>CAUYLG010020366.1:0-41293 GCA_963573385.1 Cacajao melanocephalus
CAGCAAACTGACACAAGAACACAAAATCAAACACCGCATATTCTCACTCATAGGCGGGTGATGAACAATAAGAACACATGGACATAGGGAGGGGAGCACTACACACAGGGGTCTGTTGGGGGGGAAATAGGGGAGGGACAGTGGGAGGTGGGGAGGTGGGAAGAGATAGCGTGGGAAGAAAAGCCAGATATAGGTGAAGGGGAGGAAAGCAGCAAATCACACTGCCACGTGTGTACCTATGCAACAATCTTGCATGTTCTTCACATGTACCCCAAAACATAAAATACAATAAAATAAATAAATAAATAAATAAATATTTAAAAAAAAGAGTGCCTGAAATCTACTCTCTTAGAAAACTTCTGGTATACAATACAATATTATTATTAACTGTAGTCTTCCTATTGTACATTAGATCTCTAGACTTTTTTTTTTCTTTCTTTCTTTGAGACGGAGTGCTCTTGTTGCCCAGGCTAGAGTTCAATGGTGCAATCTCAGCTCACTGCAACCTCCACCTCCCAGGTTCAAGCGATTCTCCTGCCTAAGCCTCCCGAGTAGCTGGGATTACAGGCACGTGCCACTACGCCCAGCTAAGTTTTTGTATTTTTAGTAGAGATGGGGTTTCACCACCTGCTTCGGCCTCCCAAAGTGCTGAGATTACTGGTGTGGACGTTTTTTTTTCCTTTTTTGAGACAGGGCCTTGCTCTGTCACCCAGGCTGGAGTGCAGTGGTATGATCATGGCTCACTGCAGCCTCTCCCTCCTGGGCTGGAACAATCCTCCCACCTCAGCCTCCTGAGTAGCTGGGACCACAGGCATCCAACACCACACCAAGATAATGTTCTTGATTTTTAGTAGAGATGAAGTCTTGTTATGTTGCCCTAGCTGGTCTCCAACTCCTGAGCTCAAGTGATCCTGCCACCCTGTGTCCCACAGTGCTGGATTACAGCTGTGAGCCACTGTGTGACACGGTAAATGCCCCATAAACTGCATACTTCGACCATACCTCGGCATTCCGTTGAAACTACTCTCTGTAACCCTAATGTGACAGGCAAGCAGTCCAAACCAACACCATTTTGGCCCCTGTGCCATTTTAAGACTTGTAATAAGTAACTAAGGTCTGTAATTTCCACCCTACCCAGACAGTGTGTAAACTAAGGCTTATCTTGACTTCTGTGAACCACTTAAGTAACAATCGGAATGTCCAAAGCCTCTCACCCTCACCTTGACCCAGGAAATGGTTTATAGAATGTCCAAAGTCCCCTAGCCCTTGGAATGTCCAAAGCCCCTCGCCCCCACCCCCGCCCAGGAGGTGGTTTACGGCCATAAAAGGTCTTGACACCCTCCTTTCGGGGCCACGGGTTAGAGAGATGCAAGTCCTCCGTGGCCACCGGCAATAACGACCCTGTAATTTGACCTAGTCTTTGTCTCAGTGGTGATTTCGCACTCGCTTGGTTACAACACTGTGCCTGGCCTAGATGTTTCCACTTATTCACCTGTGATAACTGCATCTTTGTACCCTTTGACGTATATCTCCCCATTTCCTCCACTCCCCTGCTAAAATTATTTTAAGCGGTAAAAATTCATCTAATATATATATATATATATATATATATATATATATAAACAATTACTTTGCAAATTTCTTTGCATTATTGCTTACCTAATCCTTTTATCATTTATATAATTCACACTTAACCTCTCAGGGTTGTGACTGCGGTGGGGCTTAGAGTCATTCAGGATTCTAAGGGAGGTGGTGACTAATGTCACAGAGGGGCAACAGCAGAACAATCTGGAAGAATGAGTACTGTAGCTCACAAAGCACAGGCATTAGGCAAAAAAGTAAAATGGGTTAATTTACTCACATTCAAATTGGGAATTTCCTTCAATGAAGGCACTATGGATAAAGTCACACAAATGGCAGGTCCAGAAGCTTTTCCTATACCTAATGCAAATCTAAGCAAATCAGTAGGCTCTGAAGTGAGTGGTAAACTTCTATTTCTTGACCTAGGTGACAGTTACAAGGGTGTGTGCCTTATGTTCACTCATTAAGCTATATATTTGTTTTGTGTGCTTGTTGGTGTGTGTTTGTTTTTGACAGAGTGGAGTGCAGTGGTGAGATCTCGAACTTCCAACCTCAGGTGATCTGCCTGCCTTGGCCTCCCAAAGTGCTGGGATTACAGATGTGAGCCACCCTGCCCAGCCCATAAGTCCACTTTTGTGGACTATAAGAGCTGACAAGATGCCTCACCTATAATAAATATATACTGAAGAAGCTAATACTGTCTCCAGGGAACAATGTGAAAATTGCAAGTATTCTCTATATAGAAAATATATGAATCACTATTGTAGGGATTCTATGCTTATAAGGAAAAAAAGACCTACTAAAGCATTCTCAAGGTCAAAGAAGACAGAGAGACGAACTCCAAGGCTTCACAAGGAATCAGAACCAGGAACTGGAAACCTGTCAGGAACCAAGGAAAAGCCAGTCTCTCTCCCCTTCCCCCCATGGGCTGTTGCTCTGTTTTGCTGTGCAGGACAGCTTTCCCCCTGCAACTCCCTCTCAGTCTCAATCTCTGATCATTGGCATGGGTGTCCCTGCCTGGATGCTTGATGCTACACGACTCCTTGGGGCCAGCATCAGGTGCGAACTGACTCTGTCTGAGCCCCAGTTCTAAATTCTTAGGAGAGAGATTCTGATTCACTCAAGTGTCCACGAATGGTCTAAATTACTGTGAGCAAGAGACCATGGGAGTGGCGAGTCCTTGGCTAAGGCATTGTAAGGGTAAGAGGAAATGACTCCCTAGAATTCAACACAGACAATGACATGACCAATAACATGGGTCATTCCTTCCTTCCACCGGCACTAACTATCATGAGTCAGGCTGTGCTGGGGACTCAAGGATGAATAATTCCCAGTCCCCAGCCTTGAGGAGGTCAGACTTCAGAAAACAGGATCGGACAACTAAAGAATCGCTTTAACGAGGACAAAATACAGGAAGGATGAATCAAATCACTCAGGACTCTAGGGGAGTTGATAGGGTATAAGAGCAGAAAGATCTGGAAGAATGCACTATAAACTTGCAAGGCACAGGCATTATTAGGCTAAGCATGAGTTCACTTATATCAATTTTGGACTTTCTCTTCAATGAAGGACACTATGGACAAAGTGAACGCAATGACAGGTCCAAGAAAAGACTTTCTCAGTCATCAAATCTGACAGGGATTTAATGCAAATCGGTAAGAAAACGATGGGGCTCCACTGGGAGACGGGCACGTGTTATGCACAAGTAGTGTTCACATCAGAGGAGAGAAACAAAAGCGTCAAGTGTCTGAGGAAATGATAGCACTCATCCACGATCACTTTACACCAGCAAGACAAGCAAAACCAGTAAGCTGCAGGCGCCCAGTGTGGGCAGAGCTTGTGCTCTGGGCTGGGAGAGCTGACCAGTGCACCTGTCCTAGTACGGCTTCTCAAGACGAGGATAGGGTGAGGAACCAGCTCAGAAGACTGTTCTGACTTCTCAGCTTGTTTTTTGATTCCAAGTACAATGGAAAATCAAGAGAAGATTCTCAGCAGACCCACGACATAGCCAGAACAAAACTGACGCAACGTGGAGTTAAAAACAGTGGAGACAGGGGTGGCTGTTTAGGAAATGAATTGAGGGACGTGTATATATAAAATTACATACGTGAATAAAGAATGCAAAATAGTATGCAGAGACTAGCGATTATTGTTAAGATTGGCAGAGTATGTTTACTAAAGATCAGAAATGAATCTGTAATTGAGCATATCATGTTTAACATTCAAAGGGTTCTTTTTTCCCAGGCAGCAGCCTGTGTGTTTTTTTTTAATTGTACAAAATATTGTTTAGAATCCTGAGACCTAAACATTAAGAGTGTTACTTAAACAAACAAAAAGTACACAGAGATTAAGTCTAGAGTCATTACTCTTTGATCTTGTCTGACAGGTGAAGGCTCAGCAGACTTTGGTGGTTTCTGACAATTATTATTATTATTTTTTGAGATGGAGTTTCACTCTTGTTGCCCAGGCTGGAGTGCAATGGTGTGATTTCCACTCACTACAACCTTCACCTCCCAGGTTCAAGCGATTCTCCTGCCTCAGCCTCCCAAGTAGCTGGGACTACAGGGTTGTACCACCAGGCCTGACTAATTTTTGTATTTTTAGTAGAGACAGGATTTCTCCGTATTGGTCAGGCTGGTCTGGACCTCCCAATCTCAGGTGATCTGCCCACCTCAGCCTCCCAAAGTGCTGGGATTACAGGCATGAGCCACTGCACCCGGCCCTGACAGTTGTTTTGCATATGACGGTTATGAAAATTTAAGCCAGGCATAGTGGCTCATGCCTGTAATACTAATGCTTTGGAAGGCCGAGGTGGGAGGATTGCCTGAGGCCAGGCATTTGAGATCAGCTTGGGCAACATAGTGGGACGCTGTCTCTACAAAAATTTTTAAAAATTAGCTGAGAGTGGTGGCGTATGCCTGCAGTCCTAGCTACTCAGCAGGCTGAAGTGAGAGGACTGCTTGAGGTCAGGAATTTGAGGCTGCGGTGATCTCACCATTGCCCTCCAGCCTGGGCAACACAGTGAGACCCTATCTCTACAAAAAATAAAAAAATTAGCTGAGCATGGTGGCATACCTGTGGTCCTAGCTTCTTGGAAGGCTGAAGTCAGTGGATCGCTTGAGCCCCAAAGTTTGAGGCTGCAGTGAGCCATAATCATACCACTACATTCTAGCCTGAGTGTCACAGCAGGACCTTGTCTTATAAATAAATAAATAAAATGTAAAGCCTAGTTATACATAAACCACTCTTAACAGAATGCGACTGCTCTGAGTTTATGAGATTATGGGTAACTTTTCAAAATATCTTTTGAAAAAGTTCCTAAGGTGTCTACAATGAAGTTATACCTCTACTCTTAAGCCGTACCCAGTTTCTCTGTGACACTAACTGGTTATCCAGCTGGCAGCTGATGTCACTGGTGCCCAATCATGGGGTGGACAGAGCAGCTGGCTCCCTGAGGAGAGCAGGAAAGTGGGGCCCCAGCTACAGGCAGGTTCTCTGCTGTGATGGCACCTATGCAGTTCTTGTGATTTTAAAGGCATGAGGCTCACCAGCCCAATGAAGTAGACTGCCAATAAGTGCTTGTTGGCTTCTGCTTTGTATGTGCAGAGATTTAATTACCTCTACTCTTAAAAAATGGTTCATTTTGGCTTCTGTAACCTGAATATTAATTAGCACCCCATTCTCTTTCCGGTACATCTCCCCATCTCAGAGCAATGCCAACACCGAGAAAACACAAAGTCCTTTTTCTTATTTGCTTCCAGTTTTCTAACTTCGCTTTCTCCCTCTGCCTCAGTTCCTGTTTTGTCTCAGCCCCAGTCTCTGTCTTTCCTTTTGTACCCTGTGTCCTAGGTTCAGTGGTTACGTTCTCACTCATCCATGAGCAGGATGCATGGAGACCTAGATGCAGTCCAGACAGACGGACCTTCAAAGTAGGATGTCCTGAGATCTCCAACCGGACTTCATAAGGAGATCAGGCTGGAGGCTATAATCCAGCTCATTTGAAAATGAAGTACTCGAACGAATGTCAAAGACCATGTACACGTTATGTCACTTGCTAGGATGTTAAAAAAAATTAGATACTTTTTTTTTTCTTTTGAGATGGAGTTTCACTCTTATCGCCCAGGCTGGGGTGCAGTGGCACAATCTCAACTCATTGCAACCTCCGCCTCCCGGGTTCAAGCGATTCTCCTGCCTAAGCCTGGAGTTTCACCACGTTGGCCAGGCTGGTCTCGAACTCCTGTCCTCAGCCTCCCGAAGTGCTGCTCTCCTCAGCCTCCCAAAGTGCTGGGAGCCACTGCACCCGGAAAAAAAAAAATTAGATGCTTAGTATGTAGGCTAGCTTTTTATTTGGTATTCAGTGGTGCCAGGGATCATGATATGTGCCAAATTGTGTCATTGTGTCAGGCCTCATTTTCTTTTTCTTTCTTTCTTTTTTTTTTAGAGACAGAGTCCAGGCTGGAGTACAGTGGTGCCATCTCGGCTCACTGCAACCTCTACTTCCTGGGTTCCAGTGATTCTCATGCTTCAGCCTTTCGAGTAGCTGGAATTACAGGTGTGTGTGCCAATATGCTCAGCTAAGTTTTGTGTTTTTAGTAAAGACAGTGTTTCATCATGTTGGCCAGGCTCATCTCAAACTTCTGACCTCAGGTAATCTGCCCGCCTCAGCCTCCCAAAATGGTGAGATTATAGGTGTGAGCTGCCACACCCAGCCTCAGGCCTAATTTTCTTATGGGTTTTAATTTAAGTACTTTCAAAGAATTGCTTCATAGTTTTCAGTAATTATATATTAGCTTAAAATATTTAAGTAGGCCGGGCGCAGTGGCTCATGCCTGTAATCCCAGCACTTTGGGAGGTCAAGGCAGGCGGATCACGAGGTCAAGAGATGAAGATCATCCTGGCCAACATGGTGAAACCCTGTCTCTACTAAAAATACAAAAATTAGCTGGGCGTGGTGGTGCACATCTGTAGTCCCAGCTACTAGGGAGGGTGAGGCAGAAGAATCGCTTAAACCCAGGAGGCGGAGGTTGCAGTGAGCCAAGATCGTGCCACTGCACTCCAGCCTGGTGACAGAGCGAGACTCCATCTTAAAAAAAAAATTGAGTAATAAGTGAAAAATAAATAATTAACATAGCTGCATTCTACTTAATAGGTGAGTTCCAGAAAAAAAATATAAATAAAATTATGAATAGAAAGAATAGAACTTCAATTGACTAAGTTCTGTGAAGGAACTCTGTTGTTAATTATTTAATAATTAAACACTGATCTTGTGAAACAAGGTGGCAGCATGACAAAGTGGGGGAAATAATGGGATTTGGAGAAGTAAGAGCGAAGCTTCAGCCCTGATTTTGCAAAATTGAGCTGGATTATATCCAAACAGTCTTAGCCACAGTTTTCATCTGTAAAACCAGAATTATTTCACAACACTTTGCAAATGATAAAGTACTATACAAGCATGAGCTGTTGCCATCATAATTATCTGCAGAGCCTTTTTTTTTTGAGACGGAATTTTGCTCTTGTCGCCCGGGCTGGAGTGCAATGATGTGATCTCAGCTCACTGCAATCTCCTCCTCCCAGGTTCAAGTGATTCTCCTGCATCTGCCTCCCAAGTACCTGGGATTACAGGCGCCCACCACCAGGCCTGGCTAATTTTTATATTTTTGGTAGAGACGGGTTTTCGCCATGTTGGCCAAGCTGGTCTTGAACTCCTGACCTCAGGTGATCCACCTACCTCAGCCTCTCGAAGTGTTAGGATTACAGGCATAAGCCACCACGCCTGGCCCAGAGCCTTTTATTTTATTTTTTAATTTTTATTTTTGAGATGGAGTCTCACTCTGTCGCCCAGGCTGGAGTGTAGTGGCACAGTCTTGGCTCACTGCAACCTCTGCCTCCCAGATTCAAGCGATTCTCCTGCCTTAGCCTCCCGAACAGCTGGGACTACAGGTGCCTGCCACCACACTCAGTTAATTTTTGTATTTTTAGTAGAGACGGGGTTTCACCGTGTTAGCCAGGATGGTTTCGATCTCCTGACCTTGTGATCTGCCCACCTTGGCCTCCCAAAGTGCTGGGATTACAGGCGTGAGCCACCTTGCCCGGCCGAAGGGCCTTTTAATATACACGTTCTTGTGTGATCCTTTTTGCAGCTCTGTAGTTGACAGAGAACTGATTTTATTGTTCTTTTCTATATAGATGAGAAAACTAAGGATCTGAAAAGTTTAGCAATGGTCAACGTTACCAAATATGGCAAAGATAAAACTAAAATCCAAGTTTTCTGACTTTTAAATGGATACATTTTCTACTGCACCAAACTACCTGAGACTTTGGGAGTGGGGAAGGAAAGAGGAGATGAACGCTTACACATTAATATGTTTTTTTCCCACTGCGGTGGAAAGAGGAAGAGTATTGGCTTCAGTGCAAACGATTTTGGCTAAAATTCTTGCTCTGCCACTTACGGTGTAAGCTTGGATATGATACTTAACCTCACTGAGTCTCCATTTGGTCAACTATAAAATGAAGATAATCTCTAATTTGTAGGGTGGCTAAAATAAAATAAAATAAGGTGTGTGTTATACATGTTCTATAATAAGCATTCATTGAAGAAAGTATCAGTGCCAAATTCAGGTCTACGTAGATGTGAGAGAAAAGAACCGAAATACATCTAATGTGGCTTGGGAATAGCCAATATTTCTGCCTGTCCTTACATCTATCTTAAGGAGCTGTTTTGGAAATGAGAAGAAAGACATTCTCCGCTTTCATGGATTTCCTCAACTCTAGTCATTCTAGCCATCAAAACTGCCTGTGATTCAGAATATCCTTTCTTTTCTTCCTTAGAAACCACAATGAAATTATTTCTTGATTACTAAAGGAAATGGAAGATTTTCCGTCTCAGATGGCAGACTGAGTACGTAAATTTAGAAACTCTATTATAATGCTAATTACGAATACTTTAAAAACTCCAACAATAAAGAGAATAGAAAGGAGTATCATCAACAAACAGGAGAGTTCAACAAATTTCCGTAGAACACAAAGTGAACAGGAGTGGCGGTGAGCGATGAGATGGGTGGAAAGCCTGAGTTACCGATGGCCGGGGCTTCGACTGCAGGGCTGGGGCTGAGCATGACCCGGAGAGCAGAGCCTAGAAAGCCTTCGTACAGATTTTCAGGGGGATTTCTCATAGGTTTCTTTATTTCTTTTTTTTTTGTTTTTGGGACCAAGCCTCTCTCTTGTCCCCCCAGGCTAGTGCAGTGGTGAGATCTCTGCTCACTGCAACCTCTGCCTCCCAGGTTCAAGCGATTCTCCTGCCCCAACCTCACGAGTAGCTGGGATTACAGGTGCCAGCCACCACAATCGGCTAATTTTTTTTTTTTAGATAGAGTTTCACTCTTGTTGCCCATGCTGGAGTGCAATGGCGCAATCTCAGCTTACTGCAACCTTCACCTCCTGGGTTCAAGCAATTCTCCTGCCTCAGCCTCCTGAGTAGCTGGAATTACAGGCACTCTCTACCACGACCAGCTAATGTTTTTGTATTTTTAGTAGAGATGGGATTTCACCATGTTGGCCAGAGTGGTCTTGAACTCCTGACCTCAGGAGATCTGCCCATCTCCGCCTCCTAAAGTGCTGGGATTACAGGCATGAACCACCCTGCCTGGCCAGGTTTCTTTATTTCTTTGTTTACTTAGAGATAGGGTCTTGCTCTGTCACCCAGGTTGGAATGCAGTGGTGCCATTGTGGCTCACGGTAGCTTCAACCTCCCAGGCTCAAGTGATCCTCCCACTTCAGCCTCCCAGGTAGCTAGGACAAGAGGTGCGCACCACCACGCCCAGCCAATTTTTAAACTTTCTGTAGAGACGGGGTCTCCCTGTGTTGCCCAGTCTAGTCTTGAATTCCTGGGCACTTGAGCCTGGGTGACAGGAGCAAAACTGGTCTCAAAAAAAAGAAAAGAAAGAAAACAAGAAAAATAAGAATTCTAGGACAAAGAAAATGAAAGAGATTAATTTATTTTATTTTATTTTATTATTATTATTTTTTTAAGATGGGGTTTCACCATGATGGCCAGGTTGGTCTTGAACTCCTGACTTTAGGTGATCCACCCCCCTCGGCCTCCCAAAGTGCTAGGATTACAGGCGTGAGCCACCGCGTCCGACTGAATTTATTTTTAAAATAACATAAGTTGCCAGGCGCAGTGGCTCACACCCATAATCCCAGCATTTTGGGAGGCCGAGGTGGGCGGATCATGAGGTCAGGAGTTCAAGACCAGCCTGGCCAACATGGTGAAACCCTGTCTACTAAAAATACAAAAACTAGCTGCTGGGATGGTGGCACATGTCTGTAATCCCAACTGCTCCAGAGGCTGAGGCAGGAGAATTGCTTGAACTGGGACCCAGGAGGCAGAGGTCTCAGTGAGCTGAGATCATGCCACTGCACTCCAGCCTGGGCTATAGAGTGAGACCTCCATCTCAAAAACAAAAACAAAAACATAAGCTTTGGAACTTGTAGAGAGACTACAGGATGTCTGGGAAGACAAGGAAAAAAAATGTCACCCCTAGAAATTTCACTGTGAAATTTGAGAACCTTCAAGATTTAAAAAATTGTAAAAGCTTCCATGGGTCTCCTGATTCTTCCATGATTCCATACAGAGGTACAGTGGGGGTCTTTATCCCAAGGGAGGGGCTTCCCCTCCATGGGTCTTCTTTCTGAGGGTAAGTGAGTAAAACAAAAAGGAAGAAGTCTATACAACAGTTATTCTGCTAGGGTGATGGCAGTATAAAGCCCCCTCTAGGCAGACAATACTCAGAAAATTTACTTCTTGCCCATCCCTTTACTGGAAAAGCTTGGGAAGTTTTTCTGGTAAAATAAGGAGCAGGATCTAGGATACAGTGAGTGTGACCCAGGATACTAACAAAGAACAGTCCCATGAGGACAACTATGAAACAGTCCTGGCAAAAAATTAGGTCGAGCCGGGTGCAGTGGCTCACACCTGTAATCCCAACACTTGGAGACTGAGGCGGGCGGATTGCCTGAGGTCAGGAGTTTGAGACCTGCCTGGCCAATGTGGTAAAACCCTGTCTCTACAAAAAATACAAAAATTAGCCGGGCATGGTGGCACATGCCTGTAATCCCAGGTACTCGGGAGGCTGAAGCAGGAGAATCAGCTGCACTCAGGAGGTGAAGGTTGCAGTGAGCCGAGGTCGTGCCATTGCACTCCAGCCTGGGTGACAACAAGACTCCATCTCAAAAATTAAAACACACACACACACACACACACACAACAACCAAAAAACTAGGTCCAGATAGGACATGCTACAGAGGCTTAGAAATGTTCAATAAGCCACTTGATGCTGCGCAGTTCCCAAGAGGAGAACCAGAATGCTAGCCCAGGGAGAAGCTCTTCTTTATAGAGTGACTTCATCATTCAGATGACTGTCAGCCCGATTTGCCAACACTCAGGCAGAGTGTGTAAGTCTCCTAAAGAGTAGGAACAGTGGGAAGGATTTTTCTCTATGGCTCTAAGAGTATAGCGTTACACATTACAGGATCAGAAGAAATAAATCATATTTATAGGAATATTTTAAAGAAGGCAATATCTGTGATGAGAGATTTCTATAAGAGATCCCCCTGTGGACTTAAAGGATTTCTAGAAAAGTGATCTAGGCAAGCCCATCATTTTTGCTCTGAGGTAGCCTCCATCCCCATCCCCAGCACGTAGGCACCCATCTGCCCCCATGCCCAAGTATTCTTACATCCAAGTCAGACAGGGTCTTGCTCTGTCACCCAAGCTGGAGTCCAGTGGTGGGATCATAGCTCACTGCAGCCTTGAACTCCTGGGTTCAAGCAATCCTCCCGTCTCAGCCAACTGAGTAGCTAGGACTAAAGGTGTATGCTACCACACCCAGCTAATTAAAAAAGAATTTCAGAGAGACAGAGTCTCACTATGTTGCCCAGGCTGGTCTCAAACTTCTGAGCTCAAGCAATTCTCCTGCCTCGACCTCTCAAAGTGCTGAGATTTCAGGTGTGAAACACCATGCTTGGTAGTCCTATTTAATATTAATAAGGTCTTTTTGATTTGTAAAAAAAAAATTATAGAAAAAAGAGCAGGTTCTAAAAAAACTTTTTTTTTAAAGAAGTACCTCTTGTTTTAATTTCAGATGTTCTACCATCATTCTGCTCTTGACAACTCTCTCCTCTTGTTTCAGCAGACAGTTTCTTTGATGCAGCAAAGCATGGCACACGTTTCTAAGGCTATGTGAAAGTGCATACCTTATTATCTCTGATATAAATAATTTACTTTCAAATCACGTTCAGGATCCAGGCTGTCAGGATCCTCACTCCTGAGGCTGACAGTGTGGTCCATTCTGAAATTGGGATGAGCTGGATTTGAGTTCTGATGGTTTGAACCTTAAAAGAAGCATACAGAAAATTTTCCCCATTAGTTAGATTGGTCATTTGACAAAGTCAATACTTTTTTTTTAAGACGGAGTCTCGCTCTGTTGCCAGGCTGGAGTGCAGTGACGCGATCTCGGCTCACTGCAACCTCTGCCTCCTGGCTTCAAGCAATTCTCTTGCTTCAGGCTCCCGAGTAGCTGGGACTACAGGTGCATGCCACCATGCCCAGCTAATTTTTGTATTTTTAGTAGAGACGGGGTTTCCCCATGTTGGCCAGGATGGTCTTGATCTCTTGACCTCGTGATCTGCCCACCTTGGCCTTCCAAAGTGCTGGGATTACAGGCGTGAGCCACTCCGCCCAGCCTAATACTCTTTATTTTGTCCTCTCTTGAATCCCTCAGGAACTTATTCTTTCAGTTTTTCCCATTCTCTTCATCCTACTGTCAACCAACTTCTTGAGCAACTCGTCTTGGCTTTCAGTCTCTGCTTTCATGCTTTCCAATTCCTCCTCAACCTCCTCAAATCTGACACTGGTGTCCTTCCCTCCTAAAATCCCTGTCATGCTAGTATGCTCCATGCTGGTCCCCTCTATTCATGCACAAGAACACAGTATGATGTCTGTTACAGCACATGGCGGGAATTTTTGAAAGATGCTTCCTTGGGGAAACTTACATAGGCCAAGGATAATGAAGAGAAGGCTAGACATGGGTGTCCTTATTCTTCCATCATCCTATACGGAGAAGTCCAGTGGGGTCCTCGTCCCAAGTGAGGGATTCCCTCTCCATGGGTTTTGGAGGGTAAGTTAGGAAAACCTGTCTTGTTTGAAGGATTTGGGTGCCTGAGTGACTGAGTTATCTGGGAACTTCAGATGCCCAGCTTGGGGAGACTCTGGGGCTCATGAAATGTTACAGTCAACCTTGCTGGGGTAAGAAATTTCCAAGTCCCATGGGAAGCTGAGCTCAGGTCCAGAGATTCAAGCTCTCAGTTAGAGCCCTCCTGCCCCCCTCTCCCAGTTGGCTCAGCAGCTGGAGGACCTAGAATGAGTTCACTTAGTCACTGGGAAGCAGTCCAGTTTATTCACAGGAAACCCCTACCCTTCCTGACACTGATATGGCTAGAAGTCCAAGTCAACACGTAAACAGAGTGGGCTCCATTCAGTCCTCACCTCCTGATCAGCTTCAAGCACCTGACAACACTGGTTACACCCGTTTCTTGAGACTCGCACTTGGCCTTGTTTTCCGGTATTACCCTTTCTTGATTCTCCTCCTACTTTTCTGACCTTCTCCATCTCATTCACCAGCTCTTTGTATGCCATCTAAATGTGGGAGTTATAAAAACTTAATGGATAATGTTCATAATGGAAATAACAAAGAATTTAAATACTTGGTATAATATTTACAAACACGGAGAAATAGAAATAGATGAAGAAACAAAAGAATGGAACATGGTTTCCCATAGCAAAATTAGGGGTCAGTAGCAAGGAGGGGTATTATTTTTTGTAATAATTCTTATGCACTAGTTGACTTTTTAAAAAAGACATTTTAAATAGCAGTTTTAGGGCTGGGTGCGCTGGCTTACGACTGTAATCCTAGCACTTTGTGAGGCCAAGGTGGGCAGATCACTTGAGGTCAGGAGTTCAAGACCAGCTTGGCCAACATGGTGAAACCCCATTTCTATTAAAAATACAAAAAATTAGCCGAGTGTGATGGCATGTCCCAGGGAGACTGAGGCAGGAGATTCTCTGGAACTGGGGAGGCAGAGGTTGTAGTGAGCTGAGAGTGCCACTGCACTCCAGCCTGGGCGACACAGCAAGACTCCAACTCAAAAAAAAAAAAAAATAGCAGTTTTAGGATTGCAGCAAAGTTGAAAGTACAGAGATTTTCCATATACCCTCTGCCTCCGCCCGTGGTAGCCTCCCCCTTATCATCAGGCTGATACATTTGTTACAATTGTTGAAACTTACACTGACAAATCATTACCAGGGAAGTCCATAGTTTGCATTGGAGCTCACTCTTGGTAGTGTGCATTCTATGGGTTTGGGCAAATACGTATTGACACGCATCCACCATACGTTTCATACAGAATATTTTCAATGCCCTAAACCTCTGTGCTCCACCTATTCATTCCTCCCTCCCCAGATCCCTGGCAATCACTGATCTTTTTCCTGTCCCACAGTTCTGCCTTTTTTAGAATGTCATATAGTTGGAATCATACAGTATGAGGCCATTTCAGATTGGCTTTTCTCACTTAGTAATATGCATTTAAGTTTCTTCCACCTCATTTCATGTCTTGACAGCTAATTTCTCTTTAGCACTTAATAATATTCCATTGTCTGGAGGTACACAAGTTTATTTTCCTACTCACTAAAGGGCACCTCAGTTGCTTCCAAGTTTTGGCGTTTACAAAATAAGGCTGATACAAACATCAGTGCAGATTTTGGTGTCAACTTCTTTGGGTAAATGCCAAGGAGTGTGATTGCTGGATCAAATGGTAGTGTTAGTTTAGTTTTGTAAGAAACTGCCAAACTGTCTTTCAAAGTGGCTGGACCATTTTGCGTTCCCACCAGCAATGAATGAGTTTCTGTTACTATGCATTCTCACCAGCATATGATGTTGTCAGTATTCTGAATTAAGGCAATTCTAATAGGTGTGTAGTGGTACCTCGTTGTTTTAATTTGCATTTCCATGATGACCTGCGATGTGGAGCATCTTTGCATTTGCTTATTTGCTTTCTGTATATTTTCTTTGGTGGGAGGTCTGTTGAAGTCCTTGGCCCATTTTTAAATTGGGCTATTTGTCTCCTTATGGTAGTATTTTAAGAGTTTTTTTTTTTTTTGCATGTTTCACATAACATTCTTTTATCAGATATGTGTTTTGCAAATATTTTCTCCCAGTCTCTGGCTTGTCTTTTCACTCTCTTGAAAGTCTTCCACAGAGATAAAATTTTAACTTTAGTGAAATCCAGCTTACCAATTTCTTTCATGGGTCATGCCTACAGTGTTATATCTAAAGTCATCTCCAAGGCTGGGCACAGTGGCTCATGCCTGTAATCCCAGCACTTTGGGAGGCTGAGGCAGGTGGATCACTTGAAGTTAGGAGTTCAAGACCAGCCTGGCCAATATGGTGAAAGCCTGTCTCTACTAAAAATACAAAAAACATTAGCCGGGCATGGTGGCGCACACCAGTTGTTGCAGCTACTTATAAGGCTGAGGGAGGGAGAATCGCCTGAATCCAGGAGGTCCAGGTTACAGCAAGTAGAGATCATGTCGCTGCACTCCAGCCTGGGCAACAAAGTGAGACTGTCTCAAAAATACACAAATAAATAAATAAATAAAAATAAAGTAATCTCCAAACCCAAAGTTATCTAGGCTTTCTCCTATGTTATCTTCCAGGAGTTTCATTGTTTTCCATTTTCCATTTAGTTCTATGATCCATTTTGAGTTAACTTCTGTGTGTAAAGGCTGTGTATGGATTCATTTTTTTCTTCCATGTGGATGCCCAGTTGTTCCAGCACCAACGTTGAAAAGACTGTCTTTCTCCATTGCATTGCCCTTGAGCCTTTGTCAAATATCAGTTGATTATATTTATGTGGGACTATTTCTGAGCTTTCTATTGTGTTCCATTGATTTATTTGTCTATTCTGTCACCAACACCACACTGTCTAGATTACAGTAGCATTGTAGTATGTCTTAAAGCCAAGTAGTGTCAGTCCTCTGACTGTCCTCTCCTTCAACAATGTGGAAACTGAAAACATAGTAACAAAATATATAATCTACAGAGTTGATTCTGCAGAAAAATCAATAAATAAAACAAAGAAAAAATGTGGGCAAGACACAGTGGCTCATACCTGTAATCCCAGCACTTTAGGAGGATGAGGCAGGTGGATCGCCTGAGGTCAGGAGTTTGAGACCAGCCTGGCCAACATGGTGAAACCATCTCTACTAAAAATACAAAAATTAGTTGGGCATGATTGCGTGCGCCTGTAGTCCCAGCTACTTGAGAGGCAGAGGCAGGAGAATTGCTTGAACTCGTGAGGTGGAGGTTGCAGTGAGCCGAGATCACACCATTGCACTTCAGTCTGGGCAAGAAGAGCAAAACTCTGTTTCAGAAAAAAAAAAAAAAAAAGAAAGAAAAAATGTGGTAGACTGATCACATTAACGGCACTAATAGTCTTCCTCTATCCTTGCTCTTTGTCCTGTAACTTTGAAGTCCCTTCCACTTTGATTTTGATCTAAGCCATGTGACTTGCCAAAGAGACATTTGCATACTTGACCCACACAGAGACTTTAATATTTTCCATCTTTACTGCACCTCTGTCTTTGACATGAAATCATGTGCAGGCTTGCCTTGGAGAGGGTGAGTTACCCCTGGAGTAGAACCAAGTTATTTCAACATCAGCTGTGCTAGACAGCCAGGAAATCCAACATATAGATAACTAGTATTCCTGAAAAAAAAAAATCAAACAAATAATTTTCAAAAGTGTAGAAAATAAAAATAAATAAAAGTTCTTCAAAGCTTTTCTCTTAGTTCATTATAAATAATAGCTTCTTTAAAAGTTAATTTACTCTAGACCTTTTGCTAATACTCCAAGTAGCTGTTAGTCATAATAAAGAAATAAGTGTATCCAGTGTTCTTAGTTCTAGCTCTTAACATTTTAACCCAGATATTTGCCCTGACATGCCTAGATAAGCCCAGGCAAGTCTTAGATCATAGCTGATTCCTCTTCCTTATTTGGAAGTAGTTTTGCATTCCTCAAGTTACTTCCTCTTCTTTTGTTCTCCTCTGCCTTTACCTATTTAGGAAAGTTTTAAGTTGTTAGCTAACCGGGTGCAGCCTAGACTGTGAGGTCCAGTTCCAGCCAAAGGAATCAGGACACAGCAGGACAGACGTGTTAGATATAAATGGTCCTGCCTCCTTTGTTTGGTGTACTCTGGTGGTAAACCCTTGGTGAGTGTACCCTTTCTGCAGAAAGTAAAGTTGCCTTGCTGAAAGAAAATTTATATTCGAGTGTTACTTCTTTTGCAGCACCAAAATTTCACATATAACAAAAAGCAAAAAACAAAACAAACAAATCCTGGGCTAACGTCAGGTTACGTATTCAGATTAAAATTGTTCATTGAATTTAAGACAAAAGGCTTGTACCGTAATATAGTCTAGAAAACTTTGAATTGCAAGAATACTTTTTCTTTAATTAATTAATATATCAAATTATGCTTTTTTTTTTTTTTTTGAAATGGAGTGTTGCTCTGTCATCCAGGCTGGAGTGTAGCGGAGCAATCTCAGCACATTGCGCTCTGCCTCCTAGGTTCAAGTGATTCTGGTGTCTCAGCCTCCCAAGTAGCTGGGATTACAAGCGCCCACCACCACACCTGGTAAATTTTTGTATCTTTAGTAGAGACAGGGTTTCACCATGTTGGCCACTCCTAACCTCAAGTGATCTGCCAGCCTCGGCCTCCCAAAGTGCTAGGATTAGATGTGAGCTGCTGCACCTGGCCAATGCTGATTAATTTTTGAATGTTAAGACAGCTTTGCCTTCCTGATATAAACCCCATTTGGTTGTGATATATTATCATTTGTATATATTTTTGGGCTCAATTTGCAAACATATTTTGAGAATTTTGGTATTGGATGTTCCTGAGGAGATGATCTTTGTCTGTAGTTTTCTTCTAATACACTTTGGTTTTGGTTTCAGAGAAATGCTGGTTTTAGAAAATAGGTTAGGAAATAGTCCCTCCTCTTCTGTTTTCTGGAGGATTGTGTAGAATTGAAACCAACCCAGGAGCCCCATAGATAGGTTGTTGTTGCTGTTACTGTTTTGCAAAAACATAGAAATTCTTTAAGTTTGAAACTTACATTTGTTTTATCTGAGTTTCTTCCTCTGGAAATGACCTTTAAGCCTTTTAAAAAAGTGTCAAAGAACTGAAATTTACCAGATCACAACATCCAGTGAGATGTGAAGACCTCTCACTACAATTGCTTCCTTGAGCCTCCCTGTTCCTGTTTTCTTATACATTGTTATATTTTTTTCCCTTCTATAGAAACCCCCAGTTTTTGTCTGTCAGGGAGATGGATTTGAAACTGAGCCCCCATCTCCTCAGGGCAGCAGCTGCTTAAAGCTTTCTTCCTTCTTCCTTGACAATATTCTTTGTCTCAGTCATTGGCTTTCTCTGCAGTGGGCAGCAGGACCTAGACCAAACCTCAGGTGTTTTGGTAACAGAATTGGCTGTTACTAATTTTTAAAAAATGGTTGGTAGAATTTGCCAGTGCAATTGTTGAGGTCTAGAATTTTCTTTGTAATAAAGACTACTCTTGTTTTCTTTTGCTTTTTAATTACAAGTTCAATATAATCAATAGAAACAACTATTTTTGTTTATTTTTTCTCAGGTAAATTTTTGTTCTTGTCTTTCAAATCATTTGTTCATTTTATCTTAGATGTTGAATATGTGCATAGAATTGTTCTTAGCATTCCTTATTATCCTGTTAATATTTATCGATTTTGCAGTGATTTTGGTAATTTATGACTTCTCTCTTTGTTTCTTGGTCAGTGTGGCTAGCGGTTTTTCAATTTTTAAAAATCTTATCCAAGAAGTAGCATTCGTTTTTATTGATTTTCATTGTTTTTGTTTCAATTTCATTGCTCTTGGCTTTTCATTATTTCTTTCCTCTGCTTGTTTTGAGTTTTATTTGCTCTTTTTTTTGGTTTCATTAGGTGGAAGCTTAGATTATTAACGTGAGACCTTTCTTCTTTTCAATTATGAGCATTTAGTACTATAAATTTCCCCAAGCTCTGCTTTTGCTGCATTCTACAAATTTTGGTATGTTGAGTTTTTATTTTCATTCAGTTCAAGATATTTTCTAATTACTTTTTAGACTTCCTCCTTGACCCATGAGTTATGTGTGTGGTGTTTAATATTTTAAGATTTTTCAGGTATCTTTCTATTACTGACTTTTGTTATTTTCACAGAACACATTTTATATGATTTCAACTTTAAAAAATTTGTTAAACTTTGTTTTATGGCTCAGCATGTGGCAGATGTTAAGACAATAGGTTTCCTTGTTGAAGAAAGGGTAGGTTGAGTTAGGCCCAGTGGTGCATTCCTGTAATTTCAGCTACATAGGAGGATTCCTTGAGTCCAAAAGTTTGAGTCCAGCCTGAGCAACATAGGGAGACCCACTCTCAAAAAAGAAAAAGAAAGGGTAGGTTATTACTTGCAGGCAAAACTATCTAGCTGATACACCATTTCATTCCTAACTTTGAAAGCAAGAAAGAGGATAATGGAAATAGCTCCAAATAAACCAATTAAAGCAATACATGCATAGGCTTTAATATCTCTGTTATATTCCTCCTTATAAGTCAGAGGTTTTCAGATTGAGTAAAAAACAATATCAATCTTCTTTATAAGAAGCAGCTTATGTGACTCAAAGGTTTTTGTTTTTTTTTTTTTTTAATGAAGTCTTGCTCTGTTGCCACGCTGGAGTACAGTGGCGCGATCTTGGCTCACTACAACCACCACCTCCCGGCTTCAATTGATTCTCCTGCCTCAGCCCCCTGAGTAGCTGGGATTACAGGTGCCCACCATCATGCCCAGCTAATTTTTTGTATTTTTAAATAGTAGAGACAGGGTTTCATCATGCTGGCCAGGCTGATCTCAAACTCCTGACCTCATGATCTTCCCACCTTGGCCTCCCAAAGTGCTGAGATTTTAGGGGTGAGCCATCACGCCCAGCTTCAAAAAGTTTTAAGATAAAGGATGGGCAAACATATTGGGCAAATACAAACAAAAATACAATAAAAATTACATTATTATATGAAATAGAATTTGATGTGAAACCATTTAATGATACCCAGGAGATATGCTCATTATAAATCTTTGTATTGAGTGTATAAGCAAAAGCTGACAAAAACTTCACAGGAGTGTAAGTATTTAATAATACCTCTAAATACTTGACAGAACAATTAAACAAGAAATGTTGAGGATATAGAACAGGGGCCAGCAGACTATTTCTACAAAGGGCAAAATAGGAAATTTCTGTTTTAAATAGAAATGTATTAGCTTAAAGCGTTTACAAACACTGAATTCCTATGTACAACCACAACTGCCCTCATCCCAAAGGAGGAAACGCCATATCCCTTCCAGCTGTAGACATGGAACCCATGGTGTCCAGGGAAAGACGTTCCTTTTCTTGGTCAGTCTTGATTTGTATCTCCTTTCCATTCTGCGCTGTATGAACGAAATCTGCAAGTAATCCACCTCTTTCCCATGCATATAAAAAACGGGGTTGTCTTGAAGCATGAACAAGTTACACTGCTTTAATTATCCAGTATTGTGAAGTTCTGATATTAAAGTTATGTTAGCCTGGTGAAATGAGTGGGAGATCATTCATCTTTTTCTGTGTTCTGCATAATTTTAGGCAACATTTACATTATCTACTCCTTGAAAGTTCAGAAAGACTCAACTATATGGCTATCTGCTGTAGGTGCCTGTTTCATTGGCAGGTGTTTTTTCCCCCCCTAATGACAATTTCAACTCTTCCAAGTTTATTGTTCTGTTCAGTTTTGCTATTTCTTTTTGGATTAATTTTGGTCATTGATATCTCTCTTTAAAATCATTTATTTTTGTCCTGCTTTTCAAATATGTTTATTTATAGAAGGCATTCTCTCTTTTTTTTTTGAGATAGAGTTTTGCTTTTGTTGCCTAAGCTGAAGTGCAATGGTGCAATCTCTGCTCACCGCAACATCCGCCTCCTGAGTTCAAGTGATTCTCCTGCCTCAGCCTACCGAGTACCTGGGATTACAGGCATGCACCACCACACCTGGCTAATTTTGTATTTTTAGTAGAGACGAGGTTTCTCCATGTTGGTCAAGCTGGTCTTGAACTCCTGACCTCAGATGATGAGACCGCCTTGGCCTCCCAAAGTGTTGAGAATACAGGCGTAAGCCACCGCACCTGTCCAGAAGACATTCTTTTATATTTAACTCTCTTCTGTAACTGAGTTTGTCTCCTTTCTAATGTTTAATGTTACATATTCATATTGTATGAATTATATTTGCCAGAGATGTGTCTATTTTGTTTCAGAGAGACAGCTCCTGAATTTATGTAATATCATTTTTGCACTTAAAAATTTATTTTAGCTCTTATCTTTCTCAATTTCTTCCTTTTGCTTATCTTAGACTTAATTTTTTCCTGTTTCTTTTCTAATTTCTTGAGGAAAATTATTTATTTTAACTTTTTCCTAATTAATAAAATCATTTCAGGTCATAGGTTTTCTTGAATAGTTTTATCTTATTCCATAATTTGAGGGTCTTAAATGTTTTTTGACTTTTCATTTAAATTTTTATTTTTAATTTCTAATATTATTGTACTGTGATAACAATGTGGCCTAAATAATTTTGGTATTTTTTTTTTTTAAATTGTTTATTGCTGATGAATGGAGAATGGATCTTTGTAGTTTTGTAGCCTCCCGGGGACATCTGGTCTGCTTAGAACCCCTTTCTTTGAGAACTGTACTCTGTTCAGGGTGGGTTTCTGTAGCATGCCATCCCACTTTCCACTCTTACATCACAGCTGCCTCCACCTCCCCAGTGGCTAGCTGGATTGGGAGATGCCTCACCCAAGCTGAGCCAATCAGGTTTTTTACTCCCAGGGATTGGGGGTTGAGGTTTAGTGACTTGATACAGATCTCTACTAGTTGAGCGAAGCCACGTTCTATTTTGTGCCGAGGAGAGACAGACAGACGAGAGAGAGAGAGAGAGAGAGAAGAGAGAAGAGAGCAAACAACAGCGCTGGTTCCAGGCAGCTTCCTAGCTTCCTGCTTTGTTCTCTTCTTGAGGTCTCATTATACTTCAAAAATTTGAGTTCCAGCTTTGAGCTCTTATATTCCACAGTAAACTTTCTTTGTTGGCTTAAGGTAGTTTCAGTAGATTTCCATTACCTGTGTAAGTAAGGTATGACGGATCAGTCTATTTGGATGTAAAACCAAACTGTTTGTCTTTGTTTCATTAGAAGCAATTTACCCCACTCTGTGGGGCAGTCAATGCTCCACTGCAACGAAGGCCACAGTGGCTCTCCGTTCCAGACAGTGGAGATCTGAGAATGGTGGTATCTAAATACTGAGACCTCTTTGTCCACGGGAAAGAGGAAAACTAGTCCATTTTTCTTGACAATCAGGGCTTTTCCTAATTTAGAATCAAGAGCTAGTATAAAAGAAAAGAGGATAATAAGGCTTTCTGGTGGAGAGAGACTTGGGCTCAAAGTTAGAGGAGGCTGGGAAAGAAGTTGGAACTGGTGAGGTTCTCAAATGGGGCTGTTTTCCAGGAAGCGCCAGGCAAGCGGGAAAAGAGGGACCTCCACCGGTGGAGGACTTGGGCCTCTGGGAGCTGTGCTGCATCAGAGACAGACCTCACTGGCAACAACTCAAGTTTCTTGTGTATGTGTGGGTGTGTGGGTGTGTGTGTTATAGTTGTTGTTTTTGAGACGGAGGCTCATTCTGTCACCCAGGTTGGAGTGCAGTGGCGTGATCGCGGCTCACTGCAACCTCCGCCTCCCCGGTGCAAGCGATTCTCTGCTTCAGCCTCCCGAGTAGCTGGGATTACAGGCACCTGCCATGATGCCCGGGGAATTTTTGTATTTCTAGTAGAAACAGGATTTCACCATTTTGGCCAGGCTGGTCTTGAACTCTTGACCTCATGATCTACCTCCCTTGGGCTCCCAAAGTGCTGGGATTATAGGCGTGAGCCACCGCACCCGGCCAACAACCCATATTTTTAATTACGGACTTGCACAAAGCTTTATTCTTTTATTTATTTTTGCTTCTTACTCCCCTTTGCCTAACCCCCAAACTGTCCTAATGTATTTGAAGTTAAATATCTTTTTATTTGTTCTTATTAAACCATTTACTATTTTTTTTGAGACGGAGTCGCACTCTGTCGCCGAAGCTGTAGTGCAGTGGCGCGATCTGGGCTCACTGCAACCTCCACCTCCTGGGATCAAACAATTCTCCTGTCTCAGCCTCCCGAGTAGCTGGGACTACAGGCGTGCGCCATGTCCAGCTATTTTTTTTTTTTTTTTTGTATTTTTAGTAGTGACGGGGTTTCACCATGTTGGCCAGGATAGTCTCGATCTCCTGACCTCGTGAGCCACCCGCCTCGGCCTCCCAAAGTGCTGGGATTACAGGCGTGAGCTACCATGCACAGCCTATACGTACTTTTAAAATTTATTTTTATTTTTTATTGTACTTTAGGTTCTGGGGTACATGTGCACATCATGCAGCATTGTTGCATAGGCACATACATGGCAATGTGGTTTGCTGCTTCCATCCCCCCGTCACCTATACCTGGCATTTCTCCCATGTTAGCCCTCCCCACCCCCCCGTCCCTCCCCTAGTCCCCCCCAACAGACCCTAGTGTGTGATGCTCCCCTCCCTGTGTCCATGTGTTCTCATTGTTCAACACCCGCCTATGAGTGAGAACATTTGGTGTTTGATTCTCTATTCTTGTGTCAGTTTGCTGAGAATGATGGTTTCCAGATTCATCCATGTCCCTACAAAGGACATGAACTCATTGATAATTAATTATTAATTATTAATCTAAGATATTATATATTATTAATTTGGAATTAACAATAAATTTAACCAATTATATATTTTATTAATATATTACAATTTTTGTCATATAATGGTATATAAATATATAGTATAATATAATACATCATACTATAATTTATAGCATATATATTATTAATATATAATATATAATAACATATGATTATAATATAATTGTGATATAATATAATGTATAATTTATAATTATATAATTGTAATCTATTGTAACTTATAATATTAATATATAATAATATAATATAACAATAGTAAAAGTAGATCTACCATTTGATCCAGCAATCCCACTACTGGCTATTTACCCAGAGGAAAAGAAGTCATTTTATGAAAAAGACACTTGTACATGCATTTTTATAGCAGCACAATTTGCCATCGTAAAAATATGGACCCAGTCCAATTGCCAACATCAATTAACAAGTGGATAAAGAAAATGGGGAATATATACATACCATGGAATACTACTCAGCCATGAAAAGGAAAGAAATAATGGCATTTGCAGCAACCTGGATGGAATTGGATGCCATTTTTCCAAGTGAAGTAATCCAGGAATGGAAAACAAAACATTGTTTATTCTCATTTATAAGTGGGAGCTAAGCTTGAGGATGCAAAGACATAAAAATGTTACAATAAACTTTGGGGCTCTGGGGGAAGAGTGGGAAAGGGGTGAGGAATAAAAGACTACACATTGGGTAGAGTGTACACTGCCCAGGTAATAGGGTGCCCCAGAATCTCAGAAATTACTGCTAAAGAACTTATCCATGTAACCAAACATCACCTGTTCCCCTAAAACTACTGAAATAAAACAAACAAAACACGCTACCAGGGAAAATCACTTAACCACAAAAGAAAATAGTAAGAAAGGAAGAAAGAAGGAGAGGAGTTACAAAATCACCATAAAACAAGCAACAAAATGGCAGTAGTACATCCTTACTTATCACTAATAATACTGAATGTAAATGGACTCAGTTCTCCAATTAAAAGGCATAAAGTGGCTGAATGAATAAAGAAACAAGACCCAACTATATACTGCCTACAAGAAACTCACTCAACCTAGAGGAGCACACATAGACTGAAGGTGAATGGGTAGAAGAAGATATTTCATGCAGCTGGAAACCAAAAAAGACAAGAGTACATTTTTTATAACAGATGAAATATACTACAAATCAGAGATGGTAAGAAAAAGAAAGACCGCTATATAAAGATAAAAGGGTAAATTCAGCAAGAAGATACAACAGTTATAAATACTGCTGCATCCAACTCCAGAGCTCTCAAGTATATAAAGTAAAAATTAATAGATGTAAATGGAGAGATATCTTGCAATACAGTAATAGTAGGAGACTTCAATATCCCACTCTCAATAATGGACAGAAAACCAACAAAGAAATGTCAGGATTAAACTACACTCTAGACCAAACAGGTCTCACATTTACAGAACACTTCACCCAACTGCTGCAGAATACACATTCTTTTTATCAGCATTCCAGAATAGACCATATCTTAGGCTAGAAAACAAGTCTCAACAAATTCAAAAAAGTAGAAAGCATATCAAGTATCTTTTCTGACCACAGTGGAATAAAACTAGAAATCAATAAAAGAGGAACCTCAAAAACATACAAGTGCATGGCAATTAAACAATATGCTTCTGAACAAACAGTGGGTCAATGAGAAATTAAGAAAATTAAGAGATTTTTTAAAATGGAAATGAAAATACAACATACTGAAATATATGGGATACAGCAAAAAAAAGCAAAAACAAAATCAAAATATGCAAAATAATAGTACTAAGAGGAAAGTTTATAGCAGTAAACACCCATATCAAATAAGTACATTGAGACCAGCCTGGCCAACATGATGAAACCCTATGTCTACTAAAAATCCAAAAAAATTAGCCAGGCATGGTGGCATGTGCCTGTAATCCCAGCTGCTCTGGAGGCTGAGGCAGGAGAATTGCTTGAACCCGGGAGGTGGAGGTTGCAGTTAGCCAAGATTTTACCCCTGCACTCCAGCCTGGGCAACAGAGGGAGACTCCATCTAAAAAAAAAAAGTAGAAATACTGCAAATAAACAGGCTAATGGTGCACCTTAAGGAACAAAAAAATAAAGAACAAACCAAACCCCAAATTAGCAGACAAAAATAAATAAGAAACATCAGAGAAGAAATAAATTAAATTGAGGCTTAAAAACTACAAAGGAGCAAGATCAAAAAGTGATTTTTTGAAAAGATAAACCAACCTGATAAACCTTTAGCTGGACTAAGTAAAAATAGAGAAAACCCAAATAAAGAAAATCAGAAATGAAAAAGGAGAGATAACAATATTTTCTGTAGAAATACAACAAATCATTTAAAAATATTACGAACAACTATACACCAACAATTTGGAAAACTTACAAGAAATTGATATATTTCTTGTCATATACAACCAACCAACACTGAACCATGAAAAAGTAGAAAAGTTCAACAAATCAGTAACAACTCATGAGATCAAAGCCATAATAATAACAAATTTTTTAAATCTCTTACTAAAGAAAAGCCCAGGACCTGATGCTTCACTGCTGAACTGTACCAAACATTTAAAGAAAAACTAATGCTAATTCTACTCAAATCCTTTAAAAAAAATTGAAGAGAACACTTCTAAACTCATTTTAGAGCCAGCATTGCCCTGATACCAAAACCAGACAATGAAACAACAAAAAAAGAAGACTCTAGGCCAATGTCACTGATAAAGATGTAAAACGCCTCACCAAAATACTAGCAAACTAAATTCAACAACACATTAAAAGATTTTTCACCACAATCAAGTGAATTTATTCCAGGGGTGCAAGGATGGTTCAACATAAGTAAATCAATAAAAAAGTGATATCACAGTAACAGAATCAAGAACAAAACCTATATGATCATGTCAATAGATGCTAAAAAATCATTCAGTAAAATTCAACAACCTTTTATGATGAAAAGCCTCAACATCCCGGGTATAGAAGGAACATACTTCAACATAATAAAGATCATGCATGGCAAATCCACAGCTAACATGATACTAAATGGGGAAAAATAGAAAACATTTCCTCTAAAATGTGGAACAAGACAAAGATGTCCACTTTCGCCACATTTATTCAGCGTAATACTGGAAGTCTCAGCCACACAAATTAGGCAAGAGAAAGACATATGGGGCACTCTAGTTGAAATGAAATAAGTCAAATTAGCCTTCTTTGCAGACAATATGGTTTTATAGTTATAAAAATCTAAAGACTCCACCAAAAAACTGTAAGAACCAATAAACACATTCAGTAAAGTTACAGAATACAAAATTGACATATAAAAATCAGTAGCATTTATATATGCCAATAGCAAATAACCTGAAAAGGAAATCAAAAAAGCAATCCAATTGGCAATAGCTACGAAGAATATAAAATACAGGAATCAATTAACCAAGAAGTGAAAGATGTATACAGAGAAAACTATAAAACACTGATGAAAGAAATAGAAGAGGACACAAAAATAGAAATATATTTCATGCTAATGGATTGACAGAATTAATATTGTTAAATGCCCAAATCAACTACCCAAAGCAATTTACAGATCCAGTGTATTCCCTATGAAAATACTAATTGCATTTTTCACAGAAATAGAAATAACAGTCATAAATTTTAGATAGAACAACAGAAGGCCCCCAATAGTCAAAGCTATTCTGAGCAAAAAAATAACAAAGCTGGAGGCACTTACATTACCTGACTTCAAAATATACTACAAAATTATGGTAATCAAATCAGCATTATACTAAAACAGACACATAAACCAGTGGAACAGAATAGAGAACCCAGATATAAATCTATGCACTTATAGCCAAGCCACTCTTGACAAATACACCAAGGACATACATTGGGAAAAGACAGTCTCTTCAATAAATGGCACTGGGAAAACTGAATAGCCATATGCACAAGAATGAAACTAGACTCCATCTCACACCATATAAAAAAATCAAATAAAAATGATTTCAATAACTGAATGTAAGACCTGAGACTATGAAACTACTAGAAGAAAACATTTGGAAACACTCCAGGATATTGGTCTGAGCAAAGATTCTTGGGTAAGACCTCAAAAGCACAGACCACCAAAACAAAAATACAGACAAATAGGATTATATCAACCAAAAAAGCTTCTGGACAGCAAAGGAAAAATCAACAGAGTGAAGAGACAACCCACAAAGTGGGAGAAAATATTTTCAAACCATCCATCTAATAAACGAGTTAATAATCTAGATATATAAAGAGCTCAGACAACGCAATGGCAAAAAAACAACTAATCTGATTTTTAAAATGGTCAAAAGAACTGAATAGACATTTCTCAAAAGAAGACATACAAATGGCCAATAGATACATAAATAAATGCTCAACAACACTAATAATCAGGGAAATGTAACTCAGAAAGACAATGAGATATCATCACACTTCAGGCAGAATGGCTTCTATCAGAAAGACAGGAAATAATGGATACTGGCGAGGATATGAAGAAAGGAGAACCCTCACACGCTATTGATGGGAATGCAAATTAGTATAGTCATTATGGAAAACCGTATGGAGGTTCCTTAAAAAACTAAAGATAGTATTACTATATGATTCAGTAATTCCACTTCTGAGTATATATTGAAAAAAAAGAAAATCATATATCAAAGTGACAGCTGCACCATGTTTATTGCAGCACTGTTTATAATAGCCAAAATACAGAATCAGCCGACGTGCCCATCAATGAATGAATGGGTAAAGAAAATGTGGTATATACATACACATTTTCAGCCATAAAAAATGGAATCCTGTTATTTGTAGTTACATGATGGAACTGGAAGTCATTATGTTAAATGAAATAAACAAAGCACAGAAAGACAGATATCCATGTTCTCATTCATACGTGGGGGCTAAAATTGTTGATCCCATGAAGATAGAGAGTAGATTAGTGGTTACCAGAGGCTGGGAAGAGTAAGGGAGAGGGAGGATAAAGAGAGGTTGGTTGAGTACAAATATACAATTATAAGAAATAAAACCTAGTGTTTGATCATCAATAAGGTGACAATAATCTATTTCAAAATAGCAAAAAGGGAATAATTCAGATGTTTCTAGTGTAATGAAAAGACAAATATTTGAGGTGACAGATACCCCAATTATACTAATTTTATCTTTATAAATTATATGAATGTACTAAATTATCACATATGCCTAGAAAATATGTATGTTACTTTCAATACAAAAATAAAATTTTAAAACAATATTATTTAAAAATAACAGTGAGATGCCACTTGTCAAATACTAAATTAGTAACGTTATAAATGATGAAAGTATTTAGTGACAGTGATTATTCAGTAAAATACATTCTCATGGCTGGGCGCAGTGGCTCACGCCTGTAATCCCAGCACTTTGGGAGGCCAAGGTGGGAGGATCACAAAGTCAAGAGATCGAGACCATCCTGGCCAACATGGTGAAATCCCGTCTCTACTAAAAATACAAAAAAAAAAAAATTAGCTGGGCATGGTGGTGTGCACCTATAGTCCCAGTTGCTCGGGAGGCTGAGGCAGTAGAATTGCTTGAATCTGGGAGGCGGAGGTTGCAGTGAGCCGAGATCGTGCCACTGCACTCCAGCCTGGTGCCTGGCAACAGAGTGAGACTCTGTCTCAAAAAAAAAAAAAATACATTCTCATTTATAACTTAGAGGAGTAAAATATTTTATGGTTATTGGAAAGTCACTTTGCCAGACAGTGTTCATTGTATTGTCACAGTAATTCCACTACAAGTTATTTCCAAAAAAAGGTTTAGTTTTATGCACTGTTTTGTCCACTCTATATATCACAATAAAACTATTTTTAAAATAATTATAAATGTACAAATATAGATAAGATTTGAGGAACTTAGCCACCACATTAAAAAATAATGTAATGAAATTGGAAAATAATTATGGTTTACTGGGTTTGTAATGAAATTGTGGACAAAATATTTGACTGATTATTAGAAGAAATAATACTTTTTATTTCAGTCTTCTGTGCTTGGTGCCTCTGCCATGAACTAAACACAACCCTGAGGATGAAATAAGTGAGAATGTATATTCCAGTTTTCTTAATTTTGAGTCATATTTTATTTTATCTGTTTCCCATTTGTTTCCTTTTGCGAATTTTGTATAAGAGGCTGAGACACATCTCCATTGAGGAGAATTTCTAAGTATCAGTGGGATTGCCTCATATTCCCGCCCTCTCTGTGGAATGAGGCCCCTGGAGTTGCACAGACCTGAGGTTCTTATCCCATGTGGGTCCTCTGTCTTGAGGCAGGTCTCCAGCTCGTGGAATAAATTCTCCTCAAGAGAACCCCTTCTTCTAGATGAAACTGAAAACGGATGCTTCATAGTTAGGATTCAGATTCAAATGGCCTATCCCTTATATTAGAACAGTTAATGCTAAGGTTTGACACATATTAATCCCTCTGTGCTAAAATCCAATGGCCTTTTTAGCACCTACCCCTGCTAGTGTATTTTTAATATTTGTTCTCCTTTTTCTTGAACCATTGAAATTCCTCTACTTTTATTGCCAAGTTCTTTACTAGTATCACATAGTATTTACTATGTGCTGGTCATTTTTCATAGATGATTAATTTATTTAACTATCTTAACAACCTAATGAGTTACTACTGTTATTGTCTTTACAAATTAGGAAATTGGAGTTTGGAAAGGTAGTTTCTAGACAAAGGCCACACAGCTAGTAAATTATATAAGTGGTGTTCAAACCCAGGACACCCTTGTTCTTAATCTTCCACCATGCTTCCACATTTTCTATTGGTTATTTCTGCAATCTAGATTCCGAACCAAAACATACAATTACCTTCCTTCTATCAGCTGAGATCTTTGCCTATCTGACTCGTCATCTGTATTTCAGGCTACAGCTTCTAAAAGATTGCATTTGTATAAATGGGAATTGTGGATTGGCTGATTTTTGATCATTCCACATGCTTCTGCATTTGGCCTGGTACTTTCCAATCCATCTCGCTCAAGGTGGCCAGTGCATCTCTGCAGGAAGCCCCCATCCCGTGTGCCCTTGGTGGCAGGTAACTCACATTTTATACAATCCCAGTGGGGCTCTCACCTCTGTGGGGCAGATGTTTTTGTTTCTGAACTTGACACCACGTGAGAAATAGAATAAACAGAACCAGGAGAAGGAGCCCAAATACACTAGATAAAATAAGTGCTGAATGACCTGTATAGAAATTAAACATTGATAAGTATTAAACTAGCAAATATCAAGTGTGGGTTTATACACTGGAAAAAAACTGGTTCCCTAGTTGCTGAGAAGAATGATGGCTATACGTTTCAACATATTCATGAACAGTACATAATCTCTGAGAGCTATTTTAGATGAAAACTGTCTTGGAACAACTGAATCCAAATCTTTCCGTAATTCTATTGCCCTAAATTACTTCCAATTTTATACAAAAGACTCGATAATTAAACCTTTCCTCTTGCATTGCATTCACTACTAAAACACCAGACACAGAAAATACTAGGGCCTGATCTGTTTCTTTTTCTTTTCTTTTTCTTTCTTTCTTTGTTGTTATTGTTGTTGTTGTTTTGAGATAGAGTCTTACTCCATCACCCAGGCTGAGTGCAGTGGCACGATCTCGGCTCCCTGCAGCCTCTGCCTCCTGGGTTCAAGCGATTCCCCTGAAGTTTGAGCTGTTTCTGCCAGTCTCATAAAGACTATTTGAGAACTTAAAGAGATAATTCTACCTATGAGGGTAGCACGAGAGTCTTATCGTTCCCTGCATGTAAAAAGGATTTTTCTAGAGAGAAGGATTGCATAGCAAAGCAGTCACAGAGCTACTGATACCACTGGCTGCCATCCACAGTCCCGTATTTCCGCAGTCCTCGATCTTCTTTGATTATAGTAGCAGTTTCCGCCCTCCCTTGACCTTCCATATAGCCTTAGGTTATACCACTGATAGGCAGAAAACTATACCTGAGGAGGCATTCAGTGATTTCAGCGACTGTCCTGAGAGAGAGAGAGGAAGAGAAGATGTAAATGAAAGAAAAGGAACTGGACGTTTCTTTTTACACCTCCTGTGAATATTGGATGTCATTTAAAACATCACTCAGAATTCTCTTGCTTGGAAGTCTAAGGCTAAATCCTGCTTTTTTCCATCAAAATTATGGGGGCTATTTTAGATAACTGTGGAACGTTATCTTATTTAGTTGGGGAAAAACATTAGTTTAACACAGCCTTTCGTTCTTCAGCAAGAAGTCCTAGTAACTTCAGCTCAACTATCTGAGGCTGTTTCCCAGTGTCCTTTACCCTTAGCAGGAGGCTCAGTTTAAGTGCAGCCTTTTTACACTTACCAGAGCACCTCACACCGGCATCTTCCTTGTGTCCACAGTCACTTTGTCCCCAGGGTTTGGCACGACAGTCCCACAGAAATGACTCATTTCCCTTGCACTGCATCTCATCCAACCAGATAGGTCCAGTTCCCTGGCCAAACGCAGCCTCCCTCAGGGCAGCCAGAGCGGAGCCACAGCCCAGCTGCTGACATACCACTTCTGCCTCAGCCAGGTCCCAGGAGTCATCACACACTGTGCCCCAGGAGCCTTCGTGCCAGATCTCCACTCTCCCAGAGCACTCCGTGTCTCCTCCACGCACTCTTACTTTATCTACAAAGGCACAAAACATTGCTGTCTTTACTCCTGAAGGAGGTTGTGGGAGAACGCTGAGGTAGAAAATCTTGAAAGTCGTAAATGTGTTTGATGAATATGGCTGTGGTAAGGAAGGCAGAATTTCAATGTTACGTAGATTAGAGAATAACCTGTAAAGTGAATAAGCCCCCTACACATGACTGTGGTTGGTCCTAGTCACAGTCAAGGGGTGAAGCATCTTCAGTGAGGCCAAACCAGATATTTATTTTCTACTCTAGATGTTTGCAAACAAAACATATTGATTTCATTTTCCAAATTCCAATGTCCTATCTGACCCAAACACCCTATCTTGCCCCTCTCATTTTCACTATTTCTCCAAATATAACTAATGTCCATTTGGCTCAAGTCTGATCTGTAGACTGTTGCTTCTTCGATGCCCTCCAATTATCCATTGTTTCTTGCCTTCACTTGACTCCTCTTAAAGTACATATACTAAGATGATAACTACAAACATTCTCTTTCCCAAATGAACAATGCCTTGGTACTAGTGACCTCTCATCACACCTATATGGCTGTGTACAAATGCAGGACAAACCTAACTCTCTACCTCCTTCAAGCCAGTTCCTGAAATACTGAGTTTCACTGCAGATAATTATAACTGGGGCCATTTTAAACTTGCTGTCAAAAAAGTCTGCAGAATCCTCAATATTTTAGAATGATATTATCATTTTTATTTCTCATTCTTCATTATTTTGTTAAATGTTCTTTCATATTCTAAGCCTCTGCCTTGCCTCTGCCCACCAACAACATGAAGACCAAAAGAGAATCTCAGGATTTCTCTATTGGACTTCAGTTTCCATAATAGTATAGGAAAAGCTAAAGTTTCAGTAGATAATGAACTTTTAAGTAACTTGTCTTCTATTCCAAAGAGCTTTTTGATCTAAACATCTCATCCCCAAGTCAATTAACCTGATAACTTTCACATGCACCCTTTAAAAAATCTGCTTTCTCCTTTTCATAAGAGCCCCTCTCCAGTTACCATGTTAACCCTTTTCTCTCTCTCATAGCCAAACATCTTGAAAGACTTTGATTTATTTTTTCTCTTCATTTTTGTAAATCTCTGTCTCATTAATAAATACTTTTAGACTAGCTTCTACCTCCTACTAATACAGAGTGCATCACTGAATGGCTATCTCATAATAAATTCAGAGTATGTTTTTTAATCCTACTTCTTTGCTATGGTTTGGCTGTCCCCAACCAAATCTCAAATTGTAGCTACCATAATTCCCATGTGTTGTGGGAGGGACCTGGTGGGAGGTAATTGAATCATGGGCTGGGTCTTTCCTGTGCTGTTCTTGTGATAGTGAATAAGTCTCGCAAGAGCTGATGGTTTTATAAAGGGGAGGTTCCCGGCACACACTCTTTTGCCTGCCACCATGTAATACGTGACTTTGCTCCTCCTTTGCCTTCTGCCATGATTGTGAGGCCTTTCCAACCATGTGGAACTGTGAGTCCATTAAGCCTCTTTCATTTATAAATTACCCAGTCTCGGGTATGTCTTTATTAGCAGCATGAGAACTTACAAACATTCTTTAATCCTTTCACAAAATTGACTCAAGAAAATGAGATTAACCCAGTAGCCCTAGACATTCTTTTTAAGTATTAACAAATTAACATCCAAAATAGCTATAGTTATCTCTCCCAAATACTAAAACATAATTTTATTCCATATATTATTAAAGATCATACAAGCTGGCAGAATTTATCCTGGTAATTTTATATTGTAACAAATCTTCAATACTAAAATCAATGAATATAAAAAGAGCACTAAAGAAAATCTATGGCATAGTATCATTCATATTCATATAGATGCAAAATTTTAATGTAAAATATTGAAAATTAAAACAAGATAGTTGAAATCCAAAATTTCAGGTAATATAATTGATTAAATGGAAAAATAGATTTTGGAAAGAAAATATTGAGAAATATGCCTAAAATAATTTTCTGTATGCTTAAGGATATTTAATGTGATGTTAACTAAAAGGGAAAAATAACTTGAATTTTCTAAATGTCCAATGACAGCCATGTGGTGCATCAGATTATAGTATATCATATGGTAAAGAAATATGCTTTAGTGTGAGAAAATATTACTAAATCAAAAGAGCAAGTAGCACAAATATGCATAGTATAACATTTTTGCAATAAAATACATGTATATAAAACACATACACATATATGATACTCAAGAGTATAACATCAGCTAATACAGTGTCAACTGATCATGGCATTATAGATGACATTTGTATTTTTTCAAGATTTGGTTTTATTTTTTTCAAATTCTTGTTTGGGGAAAGATATTATGTGATAAAATTACAATAGTAAAAGGAAGTAAAGTGCTTAAAAATATAAACCACAGGCTGGGCGCGGTGGCTCACGCCTGTAATCCCAGCACTTTGGGAGGCCAAGACGAGTGGATCATTAGGTCAAGAGATCGAGACCATCCTGGCCAACATGGTGAAACCCCATCTCTATTAATAATACAAAAATTAGCCGGGCGTTTGGTACATGGCTGTAGTCCCAGCTACTTGGGAGGCTGAAGCAGAAGAATCACTTGAACCGGGGAGGTGGAGGGTGCAGTGAGCCGAGACTGCACCACTGTGCTCCAGCCTGGCAACAGAGCAAGACTCCATCTCAAAATATATATATATACACATACATGTATATATATGTGTGTGTATATATATACACGTGTGTATATATACACACACACATATATATATACACATATATATACACACACACATATATATACACACATATATATACCACAAATGGACAATATTCATAAATAATGTCCATATCCACTACTAACCAAATACATGCAAATTATGTTGAAATAGGTGAAATTTTAATTTGGGAATTATGTGTATGTCTGTGTATGTTTCTCTCTGTGTGCAACATTGGTAGGAAGGGTGAAATAAAATCGATGCTCTCATATACTAGTGACAAGAATGAAAACTAACACATAGGCTTTCTGCTGGAGTAATTAACTAGTACATATAAAGATACATAAAAAATGTTCACTCATTTTACCCACTCATTATGAGACTAGAAATATAACCTTCAGATATAATCAGAGATTCACTAAAAATGAATAACGGTGCTTATGATGACATTATTTATACTAGTTTGACATTAAGAAATAGCCTTAAAACCAATAATCACATGATTATTTATGTTCACATGATAAAATATTGCATGTCATTTGAAGGCTATTTATTGCAATTAGAATATATTTACAGTATACTTTTACATATAAACATAGGATACAAAAATCCTACTTTATGCATACATGGTATTATACATGCATAAATATACTGTAATACATTATATACATATATATCATACTGTATATACATATACACATATATAGTATCTACATTTTATATACACAATCATAACTAAGTTTTTGAACAAAAGATAGACTAATAGTTAACGTTTCTGAATATTGGTAATGATTATTTTTGATAATCAGATTAAATGTGAAATGAATTTATTATTTATAATTGTACAATTTCTAAAATCTCTACAATAAACATATTAACTTTTAATCAAATAGGACAATTTACAAGGGCCTTACAAATAATCAACTAACTTCTAGTAGTAAAATGTTCTGCAGGCAAAAATAGAGGTGTTTAATCTCCCCAAATAATTTACATTTCCTCAAAAGTTCTGAGCTTTCTAGAATTTCTAAGCCAAAACATATTCTATTTTTCATTTTTTAAAACCCTATAATTGTTTATGAGTTGTTACCCTTTTAGAACTAAACCAAAATAATAAAATTTCAATATACAACAGATGTGATAAATCAGCATTTATCGTCATGTACTTTTCAGTGAGTCTGCCATGTGTTCCTGGATGGAAAGATTTGCTATTTGTGGTAAATTATATTTCACAGGGTTTCAGTGACAGCCAGTGTTTAGAAAGATACCCACCTTCACATGTGATCCAGGTCTCTTCTGCTGGGCTAGAGATTCTTCGCTCCCACGGGGTAGACAGGCACTGCCATATGGAGATATGCATTTTAGGACACTGAATGTCATCCACCCACATGAAACCAGAGCCTGTCTTAGATAAAGGGGCGAGGCTGACAACTCCATTCTCTGCACAGCCCAGCTGCCTGCACACAATGCCTGCTGTGGCTGTGGTGATGTTCCTCCTGCCAACGCTGCCCCAGGTCCCATTATAGAAGACTTCCAGTCTCCCAGCACAGCTCTCCGTTTCAGTTTCACTGTACAGCCTCAAGGCTGTGAATTCTAGAGACAAATACAAAACCTAGTGTTAAATATTTCCTTTGGAGTTGGAAAATTCCTCCCCAAGGAATCCATTTCTTCTCCTGGAAATAATATACTAGGGCTCACGCTACAATTCCATAAATCACTCTAACATATCAACGGCATATTATCTGATGGAAACTAAGGGTCTTGTGTGATTTCAGGGTTAGCGAGGGTTTCCCAAGAATAGTATTTGAGCATTAAATCTGTATCAACAAGTTAAAATGCAACATTCTACATTCTACTCTGGAACCTAAATTCAATTCAGAAAATTATCAGGAGGTTAATCCCATTTGCAGGGATGTCCAAGGGAGAGAATACAGGCATGGGTTCTTAGTTTCTGTTTCTGGTCAGGCTAGTAAAGTCCCTTCTTCATCCCTCTTCTCCGCTTACCACTAGAGACAGAAACTATAACCATGGCTTCAGGCTATTAAAAGCCTAAAGCAAAACAGAACCACAAAATATTGCCAACTGAACACAGTTGATAGTGTATTCTCAGACAAGTTATTCAATGTCTTTTGACCTCTTAAGGTCAAAGTGGATGTAATATAAGGTCCCTTTTTTGGGGTCCAACCTTCTCTGGCAGTAAGACCAACCTTCTATTTTTCTCAGTTATGAATGATACCCAGACAAATGAAATATGACAAGTGTATTAAGAAATCAGTATAAGAATAGGATTAAAATTAAGTGGATTTTTTTTTGTTTTTTTGTTTTGTTTGTATGCCTAAGCCATACACTTTACCCTTCACAATTGTGTTGTGTGTGTGTGTGCGCATGTGTGTGCACGTGTGTGTAGAGGAGGGTGAAAAGGTAGCAATACAGACCTGAGCAGATGACCCCTGCGTCCTCCTTATGCCTGCAGTCGTGCTGCCCCCAGCCCCGGGAGGGGCACTGCCACACGTGGGACTCCTTTCCTGTGCAGTTCAGGTCATCCAGCCAGATGGGCCCTGACCCCGCCCCGAAGTGAGCAGAGATCGTGGCATTGAGGGCCTCTCCACAGCCCAGCTTTCGGCACACTACGTGGGCATCGCTCAGGTCCCAGCCATCATCACAGATGGTGCCCCAGGAGCCGTCGTGATAGATCTCTACTCTCCCGGCACAGCGGTTGTTCCCGTCCACCAGGCGGAGCTGTTTGCCCTCTTAAAGGAGAAAGTCCAGTTAATAAATCACATTCTTTAAAGCTGCGGTGTTTCCTAAGACTGATTCTGCTTACCTAAGCAGACGAAAACACCGCCCTCCGGAACTGCAGGCCAATATGGGTCAGATACATTTGCAGGGCATAGAAACACCGGCTGGGTCAGGTTTCCTGGTGGAGGGTGCAGGAAATAGGGCAAAAGTAAGACCAAAATACATGCAAAAGGTTGAAGAGTTCTGTGATTACATGGGATGAGCAATCATGGTAAGGACTTGTCAAACCCTGCCGTCTATTGAAATCATTTTTATTAATAATGTCTACTCCTAAATCCCAAACACAGAGGTGTTAACTTCACGCTAGGAATGGCCCTAGTTATCATTATTTCTTACATGTTACTCTGACTGTCATGCCTATCCTCCCTCCACCTGTGCCCCCATTTTCTTACCCCGCTTTCCTTTAATCCCACACTCCCTCTACCATATCTGGGCTATGCTGACAGTAGTTGACCATAAGCACTGTTCTCTTACCTGTGCAGGTCACAGAGACAGTATTTTCATGGATACAGGGAGGTGATCCAAGAACTGTCATTGGACAGCTATCCAGAACCGACTCATTCCCTGAGCAATGAAAACTGTGTCCCCAAACACGACCACTTCCTTCTCCAATATATTTTCCTCCTGTGGTTGAGACAGCAACCCCACAGCTGAGCTGTCTGCATAGAACATGGGCATCTTCTAGGTCCCAGTGGGTGTCACACAGTGAGCCCCAGTATCCAAACACCTTGAGCTCCACTTGCCCCTCACACTGGGATTTGCCATTCACAAGTCGGGCATCTGTATATCCTGGGGGAGACAGGGCCATAGAAGAGACATCATGACGTATCAGCTCCAGCCCCGTACTCCCCATCTCTAGCCCCGACCAATTAAGATTATTTAAAAATCTCACGAGAACAGACAACTCCAACTTCTCTGCCGTGGATACAAGTGTCTTCCGGATGTGGAACTGTGGCGCATAATGCAAGGTGAGTTTCACTCCCTTCACACTGGAACTTTTCGGCCCAAGGTAGACCATTCCCTTTTTCAAAGTGAGCTCCCACAGAAAGAGACATAGCCTCTCCACAATTTAATTCTCTGCACAGCACATGGGCAGCATGAAGAGAGAAATCAGAATCACAGACAGAGCCCCATGTGTCTCCATGTTTCACTTCAACAAGTCCAGAACAGGGCGTATCAGCTCCAACCAGCCTGGGCTGCCTGTGGGCTACAAAATAGTATTTCAAAGGTTAGTTTTTAGGGTTTTCCAATATCTATCCCTGTCTCCAATCTCCACATCTAACCCCAGGGCAGTTTTTCTCCATTCATTAGAACATCCCATTCGTAGGGGCTCAGAGAATAATATTTGCAGTACAGACTTCAGTTCATAGATCTCGATTACATACCTATTTTCTATGTCTTGGTGACCCACCAATCCTAGATTTAGAACTTCTCTGAAGGAAATGAATTGCACAATTTGTTTACATTGAAAAACACTGACTAACCTCAGCATTAAACAGTATATATTAAGATTTGTAGTCATCGTAACAAGATGGTATAAAATAAGAATAGAAGGACTTCTACCTACTGGTCAGACCCCAGGAATCTAACTAAGTGAGTAATTTATAAACAACCAAAAAATGCTGCCCATTATTCTGACTCTATTCTTTGCAGCAAAACTACTTATATTAGTAATGTAAGTTGTCTGTCTCCAACCCAGGCATTTTTCCAAACTCCTGACTCATTTATCCAATTTCTGTCTAGCATTTCCACTTGGATTTCCTATAGACATCTCAATGTAAATTCCTTGGAGTCCTTTCAAGCACTTATCTAAGGCTGCAGACTTCCATATTTCTACTGATGGAACTCCATCATTTCAGAGACTCGAATATTTAGAAATAATTCTTGACTTCTGTTACATAATACATCTTGCCTTTCAGAAAGTTTTGTTTTCTGTATTTTCAAAGTATGTCCACAATCCCAAAACTTCTCACCCCATCAACCCTAGCACCTGGATTGAACCACCACCATTACTTGCCTGAGTTACTGTAATAGATTCCTACAGATTCCCTATTTCTATAATTATTCCTCTATAGTTCATCTTTTAAAAAATAAAAATCCAAAGAGGTCATTTAAAATGATCTATCAGCTTAAATCAGTATTCTGCCCCAAACCCTCCCATGACTCTGTATTTCACTCAGAGTAAAAACCTAAACTCCTATGAAGATCTACCTGTCCCTGAGTGACCTTCCTCTGCTCATTTACCTCTTTTGGTGCTATGTCCTGATGTTTTACTTATTGCTCTTCAGCTGCACTGGATTCCTTTCTCTTCTTCAAACATATCAGGCATAATCCTGCCCCAAGGCTTTTGAACTGGCTGCATCTCCATTTGTATTTTCCTTCTGTATATATGCACACAACTGACTCTCTCATCCTCTTCAAGTCTTTCTTTGTGTTTCACCTTTTAAGTAAGGCCTACCCCAATCATTTTATTTGGAATTTCATTCTGTTCTATAAACACTCAATTCTGTTTTCTAGTTCTATTTTTTTCTATAGCCCCCTAACATCAGCTAGTAGCATATATTTTACTGCCTCACAGAAAGTGATGTTTTTTTTTAACGGTACTACTCTAGAATCTCCTATCCATAAAAAAAAAAATTGAGTAACTCCCCTGGAGATTATATTCCTTTTTAGTCATTACCTTATCTATTTCTTCTCCTTAAAATTCAACTTTTTGGAAATAATCTATGCCTATTATCCTAACATCTTTACCTCCCATTTCCTTCTCAACTTGAAATGATCTCCTTTTTCTAATGTGACCAGACTACTTTTGTTAAATTTATTCATGACTTCTCTGTTGCTAAACTTGGTGGAAATTGTTCAGTTTCATCTATACTGGCCTCTTAGGTTTTTTCCAGAATTGATTTCCCCATCTTTTTGAAATATCTTCTTCCCATGGTTTTAGTGATGTGACATTCTGCAACCACTACTCCTCGGTATGCTTTTCCAACTTCTTTTATGTCAATAAACCATTAAATATTATTGTTCTGCAGGACTAAGAGCTCATTCTTCTTGGATCTAGGCTTTTAAAATTTTCAATTTACATTTTATTCCTAGATTTAGTTTCTATCTACATCTCTAGGACTCTAAGAGTTATACCTCCATTCAAGACAAGTCTTCTGATCACATAAATCTCATATCCAATTTCCTCCAACCCTCTTCATTTGATGACTGCCTTACCATTACCTCACATTTCACACATACAAAATTGGACTCATCCCCTCTCTAACCAGCTGCTCTTCCAAGATTATCTTTCCAGATGATGAAACTGCAGTATACCCATCTGATTAATATAGAAATCTTTCTCTTTATTCCCACATTCAGTGTCTTTTTTTTTATTAATTTTCTTTTTTTTTTTTTTGAAAGAAAGAAAAAGAGAGGAAAGAAAGTGAGAGTGAAAGAAAGAAAGAAAAAGAATGTATGAGAGAAAGAAATAGGAAGAAAAAGAGGGAGAGAGAACAGGATTCTTGTTCTACTGCCCAGGCTAGAATGCAGTCTAAAAAT
>CAUYLG010020367.1:0-14189 GCA_963573385.1 Cacajao melanocephalus
TTTGCACATTGATTTTGTATCCTGAGACTTTGCTGAAGTTGCTTATCAGTTTCAGGAGATTTTGGGCTGAGACGATGGGGTCTTCTAAATATACAATCATGTCATCTGCAAATAGAGACAATTTGACTTCCTCCTTTCCTATTTGAATACCCTTTATTTCTTTTTGTTGCCTGATTGCTCTGGCTAGAACTTCCAGTACTATGTTGAATAGGAGTGGTGAGAGAGGGCACCCTTGTCTAGTGCGAGATTTCAAAGGGAATGCTTCCAGTTTTTGCCCATTCAGTATGATATTGGCTGTTGGTTCGTCGTAAATAGCATTTATTATTTTGAGATACGTTCCGTCAATACCTAGTTTTTTGAGGGTTTTTAGCATAAAGGGCTGTTGAATTTTGTCAAAGGCCTTCTCTGCATCAATTGAGATAATCATGTGGTTTTTGTCTTTGGTTCTGAAAAAACAACATTTTTTTTATAGAGACAGGGTCTTGCTATGTTGCCCAGGCTGCACTCAGACTCCTGGCCTCAAGTGATCCTCCTGTCTTAGCCTCCCAAAGCACTGGGATTACAGGTGTGAGCCAACATGTCTGGCCATCTCTTATTTTATTTTTAAAATTTATTTATTTATTTTTGAGACAGAGTCTCACTCTTGTCGCCCAGGCTGGAGTGCAATGGTGCAATCTTGGCTCATGGCAATCTCCACCTCCTGGGTTCAAGCGATTCTCCTGCCTCAGCCTCCCAAGTAGCTGGGATTACAGGCACCTGCCACCACACTCAGCTAATTTTTTTGTATTTTTATTAAAGATGAGGTTTCACCACATTGGACAGGCTGGTCTCAAACTCCTGACCTCAGGTGATCTGCCCGCCTCGTCCTCCCAAAGTGCTGGGATTACAGGTGTGAGCCACCATGCCTGGCCCATCTCTTATTTTAGAGGGCCTTTCTCTGTTTGTTTTTAGGTTGACATAATCAGGCCTCACAATAGCCCTATGAGTTGTAGGTCCTGTTACGACCCTACTTTATAGATGTGGAAAGTGAGGCACAGAGAGGCTAGCTCAAAACCAAACAACTGATAAATAGGAGAGCCAGTATCTGAGCTCAAGCCCACCCTGTGAATCACTGTGCAGGGTCATCTTTCATCAGATGAAAGAATGTAAGGCACATCGGAACTATAAAAAGTGCCATCAAGGCAATACGTGGTGGTTCAGGGATGGAGAGAAACGAATGAGGTGGGTGGGAGGAGGGCGCTGTCATTGGGTGGTCAGAGGAAGGGAGGCCTCTGTGAAGAGGTGACGTTTGGGCTGAAAAATGAGGTGCGCCAGCCATGGGGAGGTGAGAAGGAAGGGACTTTTGGGCAAGGGAGAGGTCTCACAGTGGCAGTGATCTCCGGGGGAATCAAGGAATAGAAAGCAGGCACTGGGGAGGGGGAAGGGAGTGAGTGGAGGGCACAGAGGATGAGGCTGGGGAGGAGGCTGGGGGCCACTAAGACCTCAGTTTCATCCTCAGCGGAAGCAGTGGATGATTTCGGTAGAGGAGTCAGGTGGGCTCACCTGCCGGTCTCACTTGCCCACCCAGGCATGTCAGAGCGGGAGCGGCAGGTGATGAAGAAGCTGAAGGAGGTGGTGGACAAACAACGTGACGAGATCCGCGCCAAGGACAGGGAGCTCGGCCTGAAAAATGAGGACGTGGAGGCTGTGAGTGACACACCCTGACCGGTGCCCACCCTCCCAGCCAGTGCGCGCCAGCCAGAGACCAGATCCTCCACTCAGCAGGCCCCTTGTCTCCCTTGCTCTCATTCTTGGGGCTCCGTGGGGTGGGGATCCTGCCCACAGCATGACGGGCCCAGCCTGGAAAGAGCAAGTCTTCACTGGCAGAGCAGGAGGGAATGGGGCACTACCCAGTGAGCAGGCTCCTTCTCCCTACTGGGAAGGTCCCGAGGCCCCAGCAGCCTTTGCCTTGACCCGAAGGCCTCCTCCAGCCCCGCCCCCCCACTTCATGCCCCTCTGTGAGCAGACTTAGCAGGGTCCAGCATGCTCCAGGAACCCATACAGTGTCTCTGTGTAAATTAGGGAAAAAATGCCCCTTTCCAAAGGCATGTTACTTCCATCTGTTGGCAAATTTTCATAATGTATTAATTCTAGCCAGACACCCTTCCATTTGCCATAAAATTACCATAGTAAATACACAAATTGCCCAGCTCTAGCATTATCAGTTACAAGAATATGAACAACGCTTGTTTCCTATGAACCATGTTAGAGGAATTAAAAAAAAAAAGGAAAAAGAATTAAAAAAAAAAAAGAATATGAACAATGAGACAAAGATGTCTGCAGTATAAATTGCACACCTATGGATGGTTTGCCGTCGTTCAGCGCACAACCTGAGCTACTGCAGGTGACAGCCCTGCACAATGGTCTCCCTTTCTCCACAGTTACAGCAGCAGCAGACACGGCTGATGAAGATAAACCATGACCTTCGGCACCGGGTCACGGTGGTGGAGGCCCAGGGAAAAGCCCTGATCGAACAGAAGGTGGAGCTGGAGGCAGACCTGCAAACCAAGGAGCAAGAGATGGGCAGCCTGCGGGCAGAGCTGGGGAAGCTGCGAGAGAGGCTGCAGGGGGAGCACGGCCAGAACGGGGAGGAGGAGCCTGAGGTGAGCAGGAAACTGGGTGCAGAGGGGGTAGTAGAGGGTAAGTCTGGGATTGACTTGAGGCAGGCAGAGTTGCCTTGTTTTCCCCGTTATACTTAAGAAAAATGATCAGCCTGGGCAACATAACAAGACCCCAATTCTCTACAAAAAAAATTTTTTTTAATGAGCCATGAGTGGTGGTGCACACCTGTAGTACCAGCTGCCTAGGAGGCTTAGGCAGGAGGATACCTTGAGCCCAGGAGTTCAAGGCTGCAGTAAGCCATGATTGCACCACTGCACTCCAACCTGGGTAACAGAGTCAGACCTATTTCAAAAAAAAAGAGAGAGAAAATGAGATGCTCAGAGAGAACATGCTACTGGCCTGAAGACACACAGCTGAGGGGCTGGAACCCCAGACTCCCAGCATTCTCCCAGCTCAGTGATGGTTATTAGGCACCTGCCATCTATCCATTCATACCAATGATTGCTGACTATGTGGCCAGCCCAGAAGATAAAATACAGACCTGATCCCTGTCTACATGGAGCTTACAGTTTAGTATGGGAGGCAGACATTAGTTAGCCCAGACCTTAGTCAGTAGTCACATAATACCACATGACCCAGCAATTCCCCTCCCAGGCATATATCCAAAAGAATTGAGAGCAGGTGTTCAAACAAAAACTTTGACATGAAGGCCAGGTGCAGTGGCCTGTACTTATAATCCCAGCCCTTTGGTAGGCTGAGGCAAAAGGATGAAAAAGATCCCTTGAGGCCAGAAGCTCGAGACCGGCTTGGGCAACATAGTGAGACCCTATCTCTACAAAAAATTCTTTAAAAATTAAAAACTTGGGCCGGGTATGGTGACTCATACCTTTAAATCCCAGCACTTTGGGAGGCTGAGGTGGGCAGATCACTTGAGGTCAGGAGTTCAAGACCAGCCTGGCCAACATGGTGAAACCCTATCTCTACTAAAAAAATAATAATAATACAAAAATTAGCTGGGCGTGGTGGTGGGTGCCTGTAGTCCCAGCTAGTTGGGAGGCTGAGGCAGGAGAATTGCTTGAACCTGGGAGGCGGAGGTTGCAGTGAGCTGAGATGGTGCCATTGCACTCCAGCCTGGGCAACAGAGTGAGTGAGACGCCATCTCAAAAAAAAAAAAAAATTAAAAACTTAGGTATGGTGGCATATGCCTGTAGTCCCAGTTTCTTGTGAGGATGAGGCAGGAGGATCACTTGAGCCGAGGAGTTCAAGGCTTTAGTGAGCCATGACCAAGCCACTGCCATCCAGCCAGGGCAACAGAGTGAGACCCTATAGCAGCACTATTCACAGTCACCAAAAGGTGGAAACAGCCCATATGTCATCAGCGGGTGAGCGGGTGAACTGTAGTCTGTCCGCACAGTGGAATGTGATTCAGCCTAGAGAGGAATGCAGCCCTGGCCCCCCGCCCTCACGGATGAGCTGCAAAACATCAGGCGGAGTGAAAGAAGCCAGGCCCAAAAGGCCACGCAGTGTATGCCTCCATTTGTACACATTGTCCCCGAACAGGCAAATCCATAGAGCCACACAGTAGATTGGTGTCTGAATGGGGCTGGGGGGAAGGAGGAATGGGGTGACTGCTGACGGGTGTGGAATTTCCTTTGGGGCGATGGAAACGAGCCGGAATTAGACAGTGACGATGGCTGCACAACACTGTGAATGTACCATCCGCGAGGCCGGAGCTGTCCGTCACAGCTGCAGCTAAAATCCAGGCCCAGGGCTGTGAGGTGGGCACTGGGGGGTCTGTTCCATAAATGTGCCCCCAGCCTGTGCCAGGAACACAGAGGGTGAGATCATTCATCCTGGCAGAGGTGGGGTGCGGGCTTTCTGGGAAGAGCTGTTGGTTAAGCTGAGCATCAGTATTAGCAGTGCAAAGACTTTGACAGGTGGAAATGTGGAAAATGGAGACAGCGGTTTCAGAAAAATAGAGTGAACTTTAGGGACCCCCTTGGGCTTGCTTTTTCTCCCAGCATTTGTTTATGAACTCTTGAAGGTTTGCAGACTCTGTGCTAGTAACCTGAGTTACAGGTAGGGGAGGTGGGACAGACAAGCTTGCAGTCAGGTGGGTTCAAGTCCCAGCACAATCATTAAGTATCCTGTAAATTTGGGTTAGTCACTTTCAGGTTTTCTGTAGGACAGGCATCTGGGATACAGATGAGGAAGGTCAGGGAGAAAAGTCTTAAAAAGGAGCAGTTGCCGGGCATGGTGGGGCACACCTGTAATCCCAGCACTTTGGGAGGCCAAGGACGGCGGATCACCTGAGGTCAGGAGTTTGAGACCAGCCTGGCCAATACGGAGAAACCCCATCTCTATTAAAAATACAAAAAAGTAGCCCGGCGTGGTGGCATGTGCCTGTAATCTCAGCTACTCGGGGGACTGGGACAGGAGAATCGCTTGAACCCAGGAGGCAGAGGTTGCAATGAGCCAAGATCGCGCCACTGCACTCCAGCCTGGGCGACAGAGTGAGGCTCCATCTCAAAAAAAAAAAAAGGGGAGCAGTTAGGAGCTGCTTTGGGCTAAAAATGACATAAGCCTAAATTAAAATGGTTTAAGAGGGAGCCAGATGCAGTGGCTCACGTCTGTAATCCCAGCACTTTGGGAGTCTGAGGCAGGAGTTTGAGACCAGCCTGGCCAACATGGCAAAACCCTGTCTGTATTAAAAATACAAAAATTAGCTGGGCATGGTGATGTGGGCCTGTAACCTCAACGACTCAGGAGGCTGAGGCAGGAGAATTGCTTGAACACAGGAGGAAGAGGTTGCCATTAGCTGAGATCACACCACTGCACTCCAGCCTGGGCGATAGAGTGAGATTCTGTCTCAAAAAAAAAATGTTTAAGAGAGAAAGGAGGAATTTATTGACTGTGCAACTAAAAGCTCTGAGTTAGGGGTGGCTTCAGGTACAGCTGGCTCCAGGTGCTCATGAGCTGCTCCCAGTAACGTGGCTCCAACCTTCTCGGGCCCTGCTTTCCTCTGTGCTGTTGCCATTCTCAGCCAGCCTCTTGCCATACAGTCGCCACTAGAATTTGGCCAGCATAGCAACCCCAGTGGAAAGAAATGGCCTCTTTCTCTAGAGTCCCAGCAGAAGCCTCAGGGAATCCTCCTTGGCCCATCAGTGCACCAACCGCTGTGGCCAGAGACCTGGAGTGTGCATGTTTATTCCTGAGTTACATGGCTGCGACCCATGCCACATGGACTAAAAGTGGGAGGAGGGTCTTTCTCCAGAGGAGAAGGGCGGTGACTTAGGCCAAAGACCTGAGGGGAAGAAAAAGGCCAGGCAGAGACAACAGCTGTCGTCTCCAAGGCTAGGGAGTCAGCACCGAGGTACCACACTGAGCTCTGAGCAGTGGGGTGCACGTCCCTCGCAGGGGTTCAGAGGGCACGCGATAACGCTCAGCTCTTTCACTGGAGGACAGGGAAGGAGCTCATGGCAGACATGGTTGTCAGGAGCCTTTGCAATAACCCAGATGAGAAAGTGAGGCCTGAACTCAATCCATGGCAGGGGATAGAGGCAAGGAGGTACCAAAGACATAACCTCCAGGCTGAGCTCGGGGTGGTCGCCACCTCTACCCGCCCCCACCCCTTGCTCCCAGTGTGCCCTTTCCAACCTTCAAGCTCTAAGAGGGCTCAGGCCCATCTCCTGGCCAGGCAGGGCCTGGCCCAAACCCTGGTCTCTTTAGCAACAAGGAGAGGAACATTTCATACCTCCTTGGCTCAGCTGCCTGTCGGTTTCAGCTTCCCCGTCCGGCAGCCGGTGGGGCAGGGAAGAAATGAGGGAGGAAAACTGGCTGCGGTAACGCGAACCTGCAGGGCTGCTTGGCAGGCACTTTCCCAGGCTCGGGGTGGCTTTGCTGGGTTCAGACCCTCCCTCGGAGCTGTGTGAGTTCAGGATGCTTGTCAGTCACACAGGGAGCTGCAGGTTGCCGTGGCTTCACCACTTGCTGCCATGTGACCTGGGCCCGTCCATCTCTTTGCTGGTCAGTTTCATCATCTGACAAATGAGGGGAATGAGCTTGACTTGACTCAGTATGTCCACTGTTTCATGCAGCTGGGAGAGAGAACTATAAGATCAGAGGAGGGGCTGGGTGCGGTGGTTCACACCTGTAATCCCAACACTTTGGGAGGCCGAGGTGGGCAGATCACATGAGGTCAGGAGTTAAAGACCAGCCTGGCCGACATGGTGAAACCCCATCTCTATTAAAAATACAAAAATTAGCTGGGCCACGTGGTGGCACATGCCTGTAATCCCATCTACTCAGGAGGCTGAGGCAGGAGAATCACTTGAACCCAGGAGGTGGAGGTTGCAGCAAGCCGAGATCGCTCTACTGTACTCCAGCCTGGACAACAGAGCGAGACTCCATCTCAAAAAAAAAAAAGAGGCAGGATCAGGACACAGCTCCAAGGCATCGGGCCAGCTCCTGTGGGATGGGTAGCGTGTCCCAGGGTGGACTGTGGACAGGTCATTCCAGGCAGGAAGAACAGTGAGCCAGGCTGGAGAAAGTGCAGCATGTGGCTGGGGTCAGGGTTTCGTCCCAGGGCAGGATTTGGGGGACACGGGAGCTATGGAGGGTTGCAGAGCTAGAAAGGACTCTGTCTCATCATTGCCACGCAGTTCTTTTTGAGCTGCCTCACTGTCCGCTGCAGTGTGATCGCCAGGAGACAAGGCTCTTCCTATTTTTATAATTTCCTTATTGAGATAGAATTCATATGCTGTGCACTTCGGCCACTGTGTGCTCATCACCAATGTCCAGAACATCTCCATCACCCCCATCAGAAACTCCTGCTCCTGTGCTAGCTGCCCCCCCACCAGCCCCGGGCCCCCACCGGGCTGTTTCCCTCTGTGTATTCACCTGTTCCGGACATTGCGTCAGCGGATCCTACAACAGTGGCCCTGCCTGGCTTCTTTCACTTAGCGTCCTTTCTCGTTAATCTAGGTCTTCATATTCAACTCAACGTTTCCTGCCTTGATAGATAGTGAGGTGATAGAGTGAGACCCTGTCTCCAAAAAAACCCTTTTGAGACAGGGTCTCACTCTGTCCCAGGCTGGAGTACAGTGGCACAATCTCAGCTCACTGCAACCTCCACCTCCCGGGTTCAAGCTGTTCTCCTACCTGAGCCTCCTGAGTAGCTAGGACGATAAGCATGTGCCACAACAACCGGCTAAATTTTGTATTTTTAGTAGACACGGGGTTTCCCCATGTTGCCCAGGCTGGTCTCAAATTCCTGACCTCAAATGATCCACCTGCCTCGGCCTCCCAAAGTGCTGGGATTAGAGGCATGAGCCACCCTGCCCAAGCACACATTTTGATTTCGTAACAGGTTTTGTTTCTGTTTTGTAAAGTGCAGGCTGCCCTCATAGGGAAAGCAGACAGCCTTGTGCCGGCTGAAAGATAGGCGGAATTTATGCATTGAATTTATGCTAGGCCTGGAGGTGCCAAATGTGACCAGAGCGCAGTCATTCCCCGTGGCTGGGCCAGGAGTTGCTCAGAAGTGCTGTGAGGGCGCTGCCGTGGGAGGGCAGGGTGCTTCGATGCACCCAGGCAGCAAGGAGCGTTCCCAAGGCCTCGGGATGGAGGTCCTGGCCCAGGATGCTGCCCAGGATGTTGCCTCTCTAAGGCCTCTGGACAGCCCGCGGCTTGTTAGTTGGTCTCTTGGGCCCTCCTGGGAAGCAGCTGAGTCCTCAGGGTATCTCTTTGAAGCTGTGCCCAAAGTGCCTCCAGGGATCAGCAGATAACCCACAGAAAATAACCCGAGCTGCCTCCGGGGCCCTCACGGAGTAAGCCTAGGAGGACCACACCGGTGGAGCTCGATTGCATCTTGGAAAGAGCCTCCTTACTCCCTCCCAGACTGAACTGGTCGCGGCACTGCAGTCACTGCCTGGTGGCCTCTGGAGAAGCTGGAGCCCTGAGCTGTCCTGCCTGCACTTTCAGGCAATAGTAGTAGAAGTCAGGCCAGGCATAGTGGCTCATGCCTGTAAGCCCAGCACTTTGGGAAGCCAAGGCGGGAGGATCACAAGGCCAGGAGTTTGAGACCAGCCTGACCAACATGGTGAAACCTGGTCTCTACTAAAAATACAAAAATTACCTGGGTGTGGTGGTGCACGCCTATGAGCCCAGCTACTCAGGAGGCTGAGGCAGGAGAATTGCTTGAACACGAGAGGCGGAGGTTGCAGCGAGCCGAGATCATGCCACTGCACTCCAGCCTGGGCGACAGAGACTCTGTCTCACAAGAAAAAAAAAAAAAGTCAGGACTTTGGGGCCAGACACAGTGGCTCACGCCTGTAATCCCACTAATTTGGGAGGCTGAGCCAGGAGGATTGCTTAAGCACGGGAGTCCGAAACCAGCCTGGGCAACAAAGCGAGACCCCATATCTAATAAAATAAAAATAAAATAAATATGAAAAAAGAGTAAGCACTTTTGCATACCTCCTGGGGTTTCCCCAGGCTCTACAGAATCAGGTCATTCCTTCCCCAAAAATGAACTGTCCCTTCCCCAGAAAAAAAACAACTCAGGTTCTAAGGAAGCCCTTCGATGTCTTGGGCAATTAAAATCCACTAGGGGTGAGCAGGAAATTCCTGTGGCTTTGAAAGTGTGTGTTCACAGAAATCCCCAGGTACCTGGGTGGGAAGGGCCCTTGGAGATATTTCTGGGTTATCGAGGGCTAGATGGGGAGATGAAAGCCCAGAGGAGCAGGTGGCTTTGCCCAGAGCCTCTCAAACGGTGAGGGTTTGGGAGTGCCCTTCAAGGCCTTTGCTCTTTCCCCAGGGCGTGGGGACAGCTGTCAGATGGTCCCTCCCAGAGACACAGGAGAGGCGAGGCCCTGGCCTGCTATGAAAGGCAGGACCCAAGTTATCTGGGGAGGAAGGGGCTAGAGGAAACTTGGGGTTTGGGTCCACAGCAGGGGCCACTGCTGCCTGCGGGGTCCAGGCAGGAGGAGAAAGGGGTTGGAAAAGGGAGCAGCTGCTGCCCGGAACCAGCCCAGAGTTGCCAGTGGGCCCTGTGGGGCCCTTTTCTTCCAGTGCACTTTCCAAAGGAAGCCCAAAACCCAGACTTCAGTATGAAGTTTCCTGATCTGAAAGAGTTGGCAGCTAATTCAACAGAGTTTTAGAACGCAGTGAGGGCCCAATGTGGGCCGGGGCACTGGGATGATCTAAAGGCTTCGTTTGCAACCTCTTGTCTATACAACTAATGCCCAGAGTTCCTGGTGAACTCTTACACATTCATCAAGACCCCATGCATAGAGACCACATCTGATTAACATCTTCCCTGATTCTCTCCAGTTAGATTTAGTGTCTGTGCACGTCTTTTATTAGGCCACCTTGTACGTTTCCTTTTTTTTTTTGAGACAGAGTCTCGCTCTGTTGCCTAGGCTGGAGTGCTGTGGCACCATCTGGGCTCATTGCAACCTCTGCCTCCTAGGTTCAAGAGATTCTCCTGCCTCAGCCTCCCAAGTAGCTGAGATTACAGGCGCCTGCCACCAAGCCTGGCTAATTTTTCATATTATTAGTAGAGACGGGGTTTCACCATGTTGGCTAGGCTGGTCTTGAACTCCTGACCTCATGATCCACCTACCTCATTCTCCCAAAGTGCTGGGATTACAGGTGTGAGCCACCTCACCCAGCCTTTTTTTTTTTTTTTTGAGACAGAGTTTTGCTCTTGTTGCCCAGGCTGGAGCGCAATGGTGCGATCTTGGTTCACTACAACCTCCACCTCTTGGGTTTAAGCGGTTCCCCTGCCTCAACCTACCGAGTAGCTGGGATTACAGGCATGCACCATCAGGCCTGGCTAATTTTGTATTTTTAGTAGAAATGGGGTTTCACCACGTTGGCCAGGCTGGTCTCAAACTCTTGACCTCAGGTGATCCACCCACCTCAGCCTCCTAAAGTGCTGGAGTTACAGGGGTGAGCCACTGTGCCCAGCCGTAAATTTCTCTTTAAGTGTATCTTCTCTTTATCCCCATCTATCTGACTCTGTTCCCAGGGCTGAGCTCTGCGGCTGGCGTGGCACAAAGTTAGCACTCAGGAAATGCTGGGTAACTAGATGTCCATGGTTGCTCTTTGGTAAAGCTGGGCCAGGCAGAGGGGAATTGGCGTGGTAGAATGCCAGCCGCATGTCTGTCGCCTGCTGTACGAGGTCTTGGGCAGAGACGTGGAGTGTAGGGCTGCGGGGTGGTTCCTGGAGCGTCCATGAGGCGCTGCGGAGGAGGTCAGATGTTGAAGATGTCCTCTGAGGACACAGCCCACCTGAAGTTGTGGCATCAGCAGACGCCTAGAATACTCTCTTTGGAAATTAAATCCTCCTGCATTTCCTCCCCTTGTTCTTGGGTAGGAAGAAGCCCCTCAGCTGCCCAGACAGCTTGTGAGGGCAGCATGGGTCAGATTTCAGTTTCTGGCTGCATGGAAGATGCCAGAAACTGCCCTCTGCTGCCCCGTGCTGACTCCCACCCCAAGGCTGGACAGGGTCAGCTTGCTCCCGCACCCGGGCCTGCTCTGTGGTCTGCTGTCACCTGACGTGCCCAGCAGTGGGTGGTGTCTCCTTTCATGCGTCCTTTCCCAGAACAGCCGGTTCCAGCCTCTCCCGGGGTGTGTAGCATCTTGGCTCTGCCTTCTGGAATCCCTCAGCCTCCTGTCCGGGGCACATCCCGGTTGGAGCTGGTGCCCTTCTGGTCGGTGCTGCTGTGGGGTTTTTCTTTTTTTCTTTTACTTTTTTTTTTTTTTTGAGACAGAGTCTCACTTTTTTAGAGACACTGCCTTAAGTGCAGTGGCACTATCTTGGCTCACTGCAGCCTCCACTTCCTGGGCTCAAGCGATCCTCCTGCCTCAGCCTCCCATGTAACGGACTACAGGGGCAAGCCACCATGCCCAGCTAATTTTCTTTTCTTTTTTGTGGACATGAGGTCTCACTCTGTTGCCCAGGCTGGTCTGAAACTCCTGGGCTCTAGTGATTCTGCTGCCTCAGCCTCCCAAAGTGCTAGAATTACAAATGTGAGCCACTGTGCCAGGCCTGTGTTGTTTTTCTTGAAGTGGGGAGGGTTGTCTATTTCCCCTCCCTTTCTCCGTTCTGGAGCTTTTTCCCTTCTGTCCTGACCTCTGTCCACTCCTGGTTGGTCATGGGACATTGGTGGCTCAGGAGTATTGAGGACCCTCCATTTCCTTGAGAGTGTGAGCCACCTGTAGATCGACTGGCTGACTTGTAAAAGCTTCCTTGTGATAAAAAAAAAAAATAGGAAAATAAATGTTGGCAAGAATGTAGAGAAACTGGAACCCTCGTGCATTTCTGGTGGGAATGTAAAATAGTGCAGCTGCTGTGGGAAACGTTTGACAACTCCTCAAAAAGTTGAACACAATTAGCATTTGGCCCAGTGATCTCCCTCCTAGGTATACGCCCAAAAGAATTGAAAACAGGTGTCCACACACATACATTTCTTAGCATCATTATTCACAATAGCCAAAGGGTGGAAACCACCCAGATGTCCATCAGCTAAAGAGTGGATACGCACAGTGTGGCACATCTGTCCAGTGGAATATAACTCAGCCATCAAAAGGAGTGAAGTGGGCCAGGCGCGATGGCTCATGCCTGTGCACTTGGAGAGGCCAAGGTGGTCAGATCACCTGAGGTCAGGAGTTCAAGACCAGCCCAGCCAACATGGTGAAATCCCGTCTCTACTAAAAATACAAAAAGTAGCTGGGCATGGTGGCGAGTGCCTGTAATCCAGCGACTCGGGAGGCTGAGGCAGGAGAATGGCGTGAACCCAGGAGGTGGAGTTTGCAGTAAGCTGAGATTGTGCCACTGCACTCCAGCCTGGGTGACAGAGTGAGATTGCATCTCAAAAAAAAAAAAAAAAAATTAGCCAGGTGTGACGGCGCACACCTGTAATCATCTCAGCTACTCAGGAGGTTGGGTCACGAGAATCTTTTGAACCCAAGAGGTGGAGGTTCCAGTTAGCTAAGATCATGCCACTGCACTCCAGCCTGGGTGACAGAGTGAAACTCCATCTCAGAAAAAATAAAATAAGTATGGGTTTTCCTTTTGGTGTGAAGAGAATGTTCTGGAACTGGATGGAGGTGGTGGCTGTGTGACATGCGAGTATACTAAACGCCACCGCCAAACTGTTCACTTTAAAAGGTTCAAATGGTACATTTTATGTTACGTGTATTTTACCCCGGTTTTGTAAAAAGGCTCCCCTGCTGTGCAAGAAGGTGAGAGGATGGGTGTGGGTGTGACCTGGGGCGGGTGACTTAGCATGATATTGGGATCTGTCACCCGCATCACAGAGGAATGGCCGAGTGTGCACCCCCGCCAGGCTTCCACTGAACTCCAGATACCCAAGGCCACTGGGGAGGAAAGGGCTTCACCAGAAGCCCCGTAATAATAGGGGAAATGGAAATGACCCTCAAATGAAAAAGAATCGTATGTAGGCTGGGATTCCAACCACTCTGGCCAAATTAGCAGTGGTCTTAGTAAGGAGATGAAAGGAGGCCTGGAAAGGGGGAAGCAGCAGGTGTTCGAGGCTGGTGGCAGGGGAGGTGTGCGAGGGTGGTGGCAGGGGAGGTGCGACAGCTCCTCCCTGGACGCTTTGTCATGTTGTTTGTATTCAAACCCCGAGTCGGGTGGGGAGGTGCGGGGACCGTGGGCTCGGCTACTGGGAAGGCGAACAATGAACAGGTGGCTGCTGGCTTCCACCTCCAGAGGGAAACTGTACAGAACGTGAGATGGGCCGCCTGCGGGTGCTGAAAATAGCACCCTCAGCAGGCTGCTGGCACCCCGGGAGGGGGAGAATTCGGGCTCCTTCAGGATAGAGAGTGGGTGCCGGTGGTGGCTGCCAAGAATTCATTAGCAGCATTTCTCTGCCTCCTCCAGACAGAGCCGGTTGGAGAGGAGAGCGTCTCTGATGCGGAGAAGGTGGCCATGGATCTCAAGGACCCCAACCGCCCCAGGTTCACCCTGCAGGAGCTGCGGGATGTGCTGCATGAGAGGAATGAGCTCAAGTCCAAGGTGTTCTTGCTGCAGGAGGAGCTGGCTTACTATAAGAGGTGAGGGCCCGGGGGCTGGACCGCCCGAGCTGGCTCCTGACCTTGGTTAGCCAGAGTTTCTGTACAGTTACCTTCTTACTCCCTGGAAGACAGGCATGTCGTCAGTGTCCTTTTTGGGTACTCTCTCTGGCCTAAAGTACTTAGTTACAACCCTTTTCCCAACTCTTGAGCCCAGGCATTTGAGACTAGCCTAGGCAATAAAGCGAGACCTCATCTCTGTTTTTTTTTTTTTTTTTTTTTTTATACAGAAAATCGCGGTCTCCAGGCGCCAGGCTGGAGTGCAGTGGCACGATCTTGGCTCACTGCAACCTCCGCCTCCCGGGTTTAAGCAATTCTCCTGCCTCAGCCTCCCAAGTAGCTGGGACTACAGGCGCATGCCACCGCGCCCAGCTAATTTTTGTATTTTTAGTAGAGACGGGGTTCACCATGTTGGCCAGGATGGTCTCGATCTCTTGACCTTGTGATCCGCCCGCCTCGGCCTCCCAAAGTGCTGGGATTACAGGCGT
>CAUYLG010020368.1:0-39207 GCA_963573385.1 Cacajao melanocephalus
ATATCCAGGACTTGAACTCAGACCTGGAACAAGTAAACTTAACAAATATTTACAGAACTCTCCACCCCAAATCCACAAAACATACATTTTTCTCAGTATCAGATTACACCTATTTTAAAAGTGACCACATAATTGGAAGTAAATCACTCCTCAGCAATTGCATAGCATTTCACAGGTTGAAATAAAATATTGGTTGGCTGCTTGTTTGTTATTTTCATCTCTTATTCCTTCCAGTCTCCATTGTTAAGCAAAATTATTGGCATAAAAGAGGTTTTTAATACCCATTTTTAGACTGCATTCTAGCCCGGCCAATAGAACAAGAATCCCGTTCTCTCTCTCTCTTTCTCTTCTTCTTTCTTTCTCTCTTACATTCTTTTTTTTCTTTCTTTCACTCTTTCTTTCTTTTCTCTCTTTTTCTTTCTTTCTAAAAAATAAAAAAATAAAAAAATAAAATAAAATGATTGCAAGATAAAAATAATTAATTAATTAATTTAAAAAAAAAAGAGAAAAAGAAAAAAACCCAAAAGATTCAGTTGTATATGTTCCAGTCTGGCAGCGTCATACAAAGTTACATTTGGCAAGATGTTCAAGCAGTCTTTTTCTCCCTTGCTCCAACTTTACAATGGTATAAACAAAACAAAACATTGCTACATGATGACGGCTTATACTTAAGCAGTAAGAAAAAGTAAAAGATGCCATCAAACTTTCAAATGTGGGTGACATGAGCAATGAGCATTTTGAAAACAGAAAAGAGAGATGACAGCAGGAAAATCTGATAGACTCTCAAAGTCTAGAGATGACGTGTTTGGTTTTAAACACTGGATTTCATGTTCCATCCTCCCTTCCTCCCACTCCCTATTCAGAAAACATTATGCACAAACACAGACGTTGTATTTGGGAGGTTATGGGCTTACTTCCTAACTGAAGATTTTTATGTGAAAAAGACTTTTGTTAATAACATATCAGCATTGGTCCATTAATGGTTACCAACGTATTATACAATGCAAAACATTAATAGGAGAAACTAGGTTTGTAGGAATAATGTTATATGGGAACTCTGCTCAATTTTCCTGTAAATTTAAAACTGTTCTAAAGTAAAGTCTTTATTTTAGTGATGGAGATGAAGCACCACTTTGACATGAAATAACTATAGCTGTGCCAATATCTACTTGCCTTCCAAAATGTTTTACTCAGAGATCGAGTGATTATGCGCTTGATTTGCCCAGTATGATCCAGTTTATGTCTGTCGTCCAGGTGTAATTATTTACTGAACGTCTCTTTGTTCTCAGAAGTCTTCCATTCCCAATGATAAATTGCATGGTCACTGTACATAGAAGGGAAAAGAGAAATAAAATGTTTTTTACATATGTCTTTGACTGTGCCCTTTTTTTTTAAGAGTCTTATCTCAGCTTCACAATGTTCCTATGAGGACAACTTTGTCTTCTTCCATTTGCAAATGGGAAAACTGAAGCTCAGAAGGGATAGTCATTTACATGAGACTATACAATTCATCACTGGCAGGACCAACCGTTAAACCTTGATCTCTATGACTCCAAAGCTCATGCTCTTTTTACTATAGTATTTCAATTCTGGAGAAAAGCCAGGTGATCTTTGGACATCTTTCAGGATGCTGTAATTTTTGAAAGAATTCTATAGCAGCTACACTAAGAAGTTTATACACATGGTACAAGGTAGTAGAAAGTAGAGATTATATATAAAGAGTTTTATTTATAAAACTCTGAGAAACTTTTCTTCAATAAATTATGATGATGTCACAGTTAATGTCTGTTCTATCCCTGGATAATCTGATAATAATGATGTCTGTAATCCATTATTTCCCATAAGTACAGTGATAGGTAGCGCTCAGATCTGCTGGCTGATCTCTGCATATCAGAGAAAAGCTATTAATTTGTGCCACTACATCTGTACAGGGAGGAAGGAGTCTTTGGGGAAGTAGTGAATCCTGCGGGCTGTGGCAGCTCACATTTCTGGCTTACTGGAAACAACAACCAACCTTTTACTTTTCCTCCCCCAACACTTTTGGACTCATTTCAAAGACTGCAATATCCTGGCCAGATCTTCCATACACATTCTTCTTTTTCACTCCCAAATTCTCACAGTGCATCTGCCATCCTTGCCATTTGCCATCATTCCAAAAAAGTAAAGCCTGCCTTGGGATGGGATAATTTCAGTTGTGGCTGAATAGTAGTAGCAGCTGGATTAGAAGTTGTTTCGTAAAGGATCTCTTCAAGAGATGATCAAATTTTTCTTACTCAATGGAACTTTGAAAAGTAGGTAATGGGCCAGGTGCAGTGGCTCATGTCTATAATCCCAGCACTTTGGGAGGCCCAGGTGGGTGGATGGCTTGACATCAGGAGTTCAAGACCAGCCTGGGCAATACAATCAGACCCCATCTCAAAAAGAAAAAAAAGTAGGTAATGAACTTTATTCTTTGTGTGATACTTTAGGAGACAAGTTAAGCAGTGGATATAAGCATCATCTCTATCATCAGACACACCTGGATTGAGCCTCAGCTTCACCACTGAGTTCTGCCAGTAATACCTCTATGTTCTATAGTTCTTTGTTCCTCTCTGTTCCTCAGTTTCCTTATGAGGAAAATGGAGGCAATTAAAGTAGCTATCTCATAGGGTTGTGGTGAGCTTGAATGACATAAGGCATGTAAGAGATTTAGCCTGACAATATAAGTTCTGTGAGGGTGACAGAGATTAATTTCACGCTTAAATACGTAGTACAGCAGCTTATTAAAGTATGGTCTGGGGGCTCCTGGAGACCCTCAAGATGCTGAAGGGGGTTCCATCAGGTCAAAACTGTTTTGATAAAAATACCAAGATGTTATTTGCCCTTTTCACTCTCATTCTCATGAGCGTAGAGTTTTCCAAAAACTACTTGCAACAGACACATGCAGAAGCAGAGAAGGAATTTGCAAGATTATAAAACTATGCCATAGCTCTATTTTCTTTTGTTTCAGAAAATACAGTTCTGTTACATGAAAATATGTTAATTATATTAACATGTAATGGGTTTATATTATCATTGAATGAATTAATGAATACTTTTTAAAAATAGTCAGTTTTGGCCTGGCATGGTGGCTCATGCCTCTAATTCCAGGCAAGGATTAGAGGAGGCCAAGGTGAGTGGATCACTTGAGGTCAGGAGTTCAAGAAAGACCTGGTCGACATGGTGAAACCCCCTCTCTGCTAAAAATACAAAAATTAGCCAGGCATAGTGGCATGCACCTGTGGTCCAGATACTCAGAAGCCTGAGGCAGGAGAATCGCTTGAACCCGGGAGGTGGAAGTTGCAGTAAGCTGAGATTGCACCACTGTACTCCAGCCTGGGAAACAGCAAGACTCAATCTCAAAAAAAAAAAAAAATAGTCATTTTAAATTTCTAATACAAAACATATCAATGGCTGTAACTCACATGTTCAAAACTCAATGGAGCTCGACATGCTGGCAAATGCCTGTAGTCCCAGCTACTCAGGAGGCTGAGGTAAGAGAATCACTTGATCCCCAAGAGTTTAAGGTGATAGTGAGCTATAGTCACGCCACTGCACTCCAGCCTGGGCTATGCAGCAAGACCCTGCCACTTAAATCAATCAGTCAAATCAATCAAAACTCACTGGGACCTTAAATAATGTCTAAGAATGTAAAAGGGTCTCAAGACCAAGAAACCTAAGTACCACTGCAAGCCCGGCACATAGTAAACATTATTAGTAAACCATACAGTAAACATTACTGAATGACAGCATAGAGCTTGGCTTAAGATAACTGCTCAATAAATGATGTTGCTTTTGCTGCTGGTGTGGTGATGTGCGGATGGGAGTAATGAAAATCACGGTAGGAAGTATGATGATAGCCTTCAACATGACTGGAGTAAATAACAGTAATTTTCAGATGCAAATCTTACCTTGCTTGAGGTTGCAGATGTGAGTTCAACTGTAATGTAACAAAATTATGTTCAGTGTTTCAACTCTCATCCTCTTGGCTTATTCTTTTTGTAATGGAGATGCTCATTCTCTTCTTACCTGAAGCATTTTGGATGGAGTTTGGGACTGAAAAATTCAAAAATATTATGTGTGGTATCAGACTGAAGGAGTTAGAAGTCAGAAACTTTGGGTTTTACAAATTAAGGAGCTAGGACATGTACTAAGTATTTACAGTGAAAATTGGGTGTGAGAACATGCCTCTAAAGCTTCTCATTGGATGCGGTGGTAGAGGTTCCCATGTCTCCAACCCTTCTCTCAATTTCTCCATCCTCCTGTATGTCTAATCCAGCTTGATCTTTTTTTTTTTTTTTTTTTTTGAGACAGAGTCTCACTCTGTTACCCAGGCTGGAGTGCAGTGGTGCAGTCTCAGCTCATTGCAATCTCTGCCACCTGGGTTCAAGCAGTTCCCTTGCCTCAGCCTCTTGAGTAGCTAGGATGATAAGCACCTGTCACCGCACCTGGCTAATTTTTGTATTTTCAGTAGAGACAGGGTTTCACCATGTTGGCCAGGCTGGTCTTAAACTCCTGACCTCATGATCCACCCTCCTCGGCCTCCCAAAGTGCTGGGATACCAGGCATGAGCCACCACTCCTGGACCACATTGATCATTTTATTTGGATATGCTGATAAATTGGCTGTGCAGAAAGAAAGTCTTTGGTTTGTGGCATTTGCTGATATCCATGGAGTAAATACTGCTACCATGGACAGTTTAATGTTACTAATGTAATACTGCTGAACTCCAAGTTGGGACGGGAAGAACATACTATAATTGGCTCTCACAAGCTGGTTTAAGCTGTGTCCCAGCACACTTGTTTCTGGCCTTCTATTTTGATAGCACCAAGTTAAAATATCTGACTTGCTCTCCTACGTCTTTAATAGCTGGCCTATCCTCTCCTCAATTGTTGTCTAATACTCCCAGCTAGTCAATATCCCCAGGTCCCAGGATTATTTCCTGCTACTTCTGCCTTCATGCTTTAGCTAACGGTATCACCTCTGGGTCCTAATATGCCTTACTTCATCCTTCTGTTTCCTCATTTGCTATTCAATTCTTTATGGAAAAACTAAAGTGCTTCGTCCTCCCTAGTATTCTCTGAACACACAAAGATATCACTCATGCATCTCTTCTAAAATGATAGGACATATTGAGGAATAGTATCTAATCTCAGAAATGGTAACATTATTATTACCCAAAATGTGTTAGTATTGAGAGGGGAGACCACCTCTCCTCCTCCCACTTCCCAGCCTCCACCTCCTCCTCCCACTTCCCGGCCTCCACCTCCTCCTCCCCTCTGGATGCGAAGGAGGGTGAAAAAAAAAAGAAATAAAATACCAAAGAGCTGGGAAGATGACTCCTTTCTGGGTTCCCAGCATCTCTACCAACGCCATCTATAAGCCCTGGAAGAGTTGCAAATGAATGTTATCACTACCGGCCAGAGCCTGGCACTGGTTCACGTCCCCCACATTTGCATGACCCAGGCTCCCTCCTGGAAACACCTCTGCTGACTCATAATTTACTGCCTTTGTCTTGTCTCTGTAAGCCCCCTCCCCTGCCTGCCCCTGCCCACGCTGCATATGAACTAGCAAATCAATGAAGCCAAAACGTTGTAAGGTCAGACATTCAGCCAATGGACAATGACATAGTTTCACCTCCCTTTAGTGTTGTAAGCCTATAAAAGGGGAAAGAAGCTGCTTCTTGGGGAGCTCAGTGAATGAGGATGTAGCTCCCTGAAGCTCCCGGCCAAATAAAAAGCCACTTCCTTCTTCAGTTTGGTGTTTGAGAGGTTTGTTTCTTGCTGCTCTTGCTTCAGTACGGTGTTGTTGGTGTTACTGAAATAGCTTAGGACTACATAGGGAACACTGCATCCCTAACCCTGCCATTAATGTACTAAGTTGTCATAAGAAAATCACCTAAGGATGGGTGCGGTGGCTCACACCTATAATTCCAGCACTTTGGGAGGCTGAGATGGGCTTATCTTTTGAACCCAGGAATTTGAGATCAGCCTGGGCAACATGACAAAACCTTGTTTATCTCTACAAAAATAAGCTGGGTGTGATGGTATGCACCTACCTGTAGTCCTAGCTACTCGGGAAGCTGAGGTGGGAGGATCACTTGAGCCCAGGAGGTCAAGGCTGCAGTGAGCCATGATGGTGCCACTGCACTCCAGCTTAGGTGAGCATGAGAAGAAAGAAAGAGAGAAAGAAAAGGAGAGAGAAAGAGAGAGAGAAAAAGAGAGAAAGAAAGAGTGTGGTGGGGGAGAGGGAGAGGAAGAGGGAGAGGGAGAGAGGCAGAGAGGGAGAGAGAGGGAAGGAGGGAGGGAGGGAGCGAGGAAGGAAGGAAGGAAGGAAGGAAGGAAGGAAGGAAGGAAGGAAGGAAGGAAGGGAGGGCAGACCTAGATATTCTGAGCCTTGGTTTGCTCATTTGTAAAATGAAGGTAATGGAATACAGGATTTCAAAGAACACTATTTACAGCTATTAAACTCCATTATTCTGTTAAAAAAAAAAAAGGACTTTTTCTAAAGCTCAAAAATCACAGGACCTACTCCTATTCTTAAAATTCAATGTCATTTTTATTTTGAAACAAGCCAGCTTCACCATGTTTTAGTTTATAATTACCCTTTCCTAATATTTCATATTTAAAGTAATCCTGTTCACCATCAGCTTTCATCACAGTTTCTCTATAAGATCAACTATTTACCTTCCCAACAGATAAAACAACATATAAGTGCTTTTGATGAGTAGTTCAAATGAAAACTAAAGTAATACTTTTTAACTAACTGTAAAAAGTGATCATGTCGAAGAATTAAGAGCACACAAAATGGCACCTAGGCAGAAAACTCCTTAGAAGGAAAGTTTGAAATTCTTAAAATATTTTTAACTTGCTTCTGATGAAGTATTTTCTATATGGCCATATCTTCAGGGTCTAAAAGAAGCCATTAGAAAAGAACTGATTTTAGGCCAGGCGCGGTGGCTCATGCCTGTAATCCCAGCACTTTGGGAGGCTAAGGCAGGCAGATCATCTGAAGTCAGGAGTTTGAGACCAGCCTGGCCGACATGGTGAAATCCCGTCTCTACTAAAAATACAAAAATTAGCCAGGCCTGGTGGAGCACACCTGTAATCCCACCTATTTGCTGAGTCAGGAGAATTGCTTGAACCCAGAAGGAAGGGGTTGCAGTGAACCAAGATTGTACCACTGCACTCCAGCCTGGGTGACAGAGCAAGACTCCGTCTCAAAAAAAAAAAAAGAAAGAAAGAAAAGAAAAAAACCGATTTAAGAAAAAAATTTGTTCACATGCAGTTTTATAGGAATTAGAAAATATATGGCGAGATTAAGTTTTATATTTCCTGAGAAAGCCAAACTATATTAATAAACAAAATCAAACTAACTCATAATTAGTCCCACAATCATTTCCTTTATATCTTTCTGAAGATTTCAAAGTTTTTTTTTTTCTTTTTTTGCAGAGATGAGATCTTGCTATGTTGGCCAGGCTGGTCTTGAACTGCTCGGCTCAAGCAATCTGCCTGCTTGGGTCTCCCAAAGTGCTGGGATTACAGGTGTGAATCGCCATGCCCAGCCCCAAAGTTTTCTTTTTTATCCCTAAACTTAAGTCAAGTTCCAATCTTTTCAGAATCATACACATATTTCTCTTTGCCCACGTTAACTCAGTGTGTGATGAGGTAATTGCAAGGCAAGGAGCTGTGTGTAATCCCTTTTGCATGGTTGACTTGGCATTCTAAAATTCACAATTTCACCAATGGGGACAAGCAGAATGGCTCAAGCTGATATGACGTGAAAATTTTCAGCTGTTTTCTCAGCATGCTAGGTAGTAAAATCAAGGAACTACAGGTTGTAGGTGAATTTAGAGGTCATCTATTTTCTTGCAACTTACAATGTAGTAGTTGAGGACCAGCAGCAGCCGCAACATCAGCTTGTTGGAAATGAAACCTGCTGAATCAGACCCTGCATTTTTACAAGATCTCCCAAGTGATTTGCTTACCTGCAATACACCATCTCCAACTAAGTGGTAATGCAGCCTACCCGAGCGTGTTCAGTCACAGCAATGCCCTACTTCACAGCCCAACTCATTCCAATTCCTTCTTCCTTCAAAATATCCTAACTACTACTTAAGATTCATTTGAAAACATTGCCTTAATAACCTACCTTGCTCAAATGAATCATTCAGTGTCCAAATTCATTAGTCCAGAATTTGTACCCAAGTGCAGTCTGAACCTCTCCATCCTTATTGTTCAGTCTTGTTTCTGTGGTGCCTCTACGCCAACAAAATTGCTCTCCCTTTGTTTCACAACAACCCTCACAGTCACTTCTGCCAGTAACCTGGCCCACAACATTGTTCCTCTCTGGAACTCTCTTTTCTTCTCTCTCTACTTGTATAGATTCTATCCACCCAAAAACCCTCACCCCTTGTGATTTGCCAGTCACTGAAACAGGCTTTCCCTATTTTCATTGGTTTTATTATTATTTAGGCATGGTAAGGCCAACATATCATAAGAGATGACTGCCATTGAAAATATGGTTTATAAACTGCAATTCCCAAGAAAGGGGGGCATGCTGTGCTATGACTATGTGTGGAGAAGCACCAGGGTCAGTTAGGAGGCAGAGGGAGAGGGGAACCCAAAGGCAAGAGCCTTTAATGTGGTTTTCATGGGGAGGAACAGGGAAGGAGTAAGCAGGCTTAGGATTGGCTAGCATGAATGATTTTAGTTGGCTCTGGGGCACACAGGCTGTCCCTAGTTGTCTGATACCTAGCCTTGGAGTAATGTGGAGAGCGGCCTGGAGTGTGAGAATCCAATAAGAAAGGTAGCTGGAAGTATGAGCTCTGGATTGGTTGGTTTGCATTTGAAAGCCATGCTCAGGCCAAGTTATTTACCGTATCTAGAAATTGGCTAGCCCTGGGAGGGAAGTCCTTCTGGGGTTAGCAAGTTTCCAGATATCAAAGCATCAGAACTTGGAAAATAAAAGACATGGTTAATACACTCCCTAAGAATCTCAGGAGTACTTCTGTCTCAGTCTGTAGAAGGAACATTTGTCTTTGTACTTTCCATTGGAGGCAAGGAGAGGAAAAATGTGACAATTCAATCATCCTGCAGAAGTATTTCCAGCTTCCACTCTCAACAATAAAAGTGGATGAGGGCATCTTGGGCATGAAGGAAGATTAATGGGAGAAGCCAAAGCAATGGTAAGAAAGTCCTTCTTCAAGCATTTCTCCCCCGACCCACACCCCAATCTCTTTCTCTCCTATAGTAAAGCTAGAGATGCTGTCTAGATATTGTACCCAGGCTTTAATTCATCAACCAAAATGTTAACTGATGACAAAACTGGTAGTCTCCTGCTGGACAGTCACATAGATGGCTCTGATTTCAGCAAACAGGGCATCTCCTCTAGGGTTTCAACTGCCATGCCAGGTTCCTGATTTCTCAGGGAGAAAAGGCAAAGTGTCTTAGCAGCCTGATGCACATCCTTTGAAAAAGCTTGACAAGCATTCTTGGTTTGTGGTGGAACACGGGTATGTGCGCGACCATACATAGGTACAGACACACACACACACACACACACACACACACACAGAATCATGCACACACATGCATACACGCTCAGAACAGCAGATGACAGATACACTGACTTATATCCCAGGCAGGACATGCCTGAACCAAATGAAATTGTTCCTTCTTTTCCTTTCAGTCCAACTAAAGTCCCACATTGCTACAGAAGGTACCCAGCTGATGGCAGTGCGATTAATGCAGGCCAAGTGCTGCACAACTGCAGTCAGAAAAATCCATTTTGTCTCTACGTTTAAGTTCTGGGAGGACTCTTGGAGGGAATACTTGTGAGATCTTTCTAACCAACTGGACGTAGGACACTGTAATATTAGGGAATGTGGTAAGGATTTCCTTAAGTGCTTGTTCACCTAAGGATCATAGACAAAATCTTAGACAACTGAAAAAGGACAAAGGCATAAATTATTCAAAACAGCAAATAATCCAGAATCAATTCTTATAATGCAAAATTACTGTTCAAAAGTGACTTCTTGTTTCTGTGATCCTTAACTGCCCATTCACATGCACTAATGAGCTGCCAGGAAGGTAGCTGAAACCACTGTGATTCTGGAAGGGCTTGCTCACTGTAGGTGATACAACAGGGCATTGGTCATTTCTCTGAGAGATCCCCAGGTGTCACTATCCAGAGGTCCTTTCTCTTGGCACGGCAGGTTCTCAAATGTCTCACATGGGGAAGAGAGTGGTAGGTATAGACCTAGTTGATAGAGTTCTGGGATACACGTGGGGAGGAGGAGCTGAAGAGTCGCACCGTTCATCATGTACTAGTTTTGCTGTTTCCTGCATTGAGGATCTCCTTTTTCCACTCCAATCAACCATCGTCTGGTCCTGCACTCCAGCTCTTTTTTTTTTTTTTTAAGACTCTGTCACCAGGCTGGAGTGCAGTGGCGTGATCTCGGCTCACTGCAACCTCTGCCTCCCGGGTTCAAGTGATTCTCCTGCCTCAGTCTCCTAAGTATTTGGGACCACAGGCATGCGTCACTACACCCAGCTAATTTTTGTATTTTTAGTAGAGACGGGGTTTCACCATGTTGCCTAAGATGGTCTCAATCTCTTGACCTCATGATCTGCCCGCCTCGGCCTCCCAAAGTGCTGGGATTACAGGCTTGAACCACCACGCCCGACCCACTCCAGTTATTTTAACAGTGAGCCGGGTAGGCTGCCTGACTGCATGGGTTAGGGGAGGGCATCCAAAGTTTTAACTATTTCTTGAGCAGAACTTCAGTCAATCCCATTTCCAGTAATACCTGCACACATGCCTCCAGATGTATCTGGTGTTCCTTGTCTGTGGATGTTCTGTGGTTAAGAATCAGCTTACTTCTTAGTTTTCCCTTATTACAAGCACTGATGTTTCAAATTTTTCTGATTAAGACAATTACCACTGATGCATCTGCTTACCCAATTGTTAAGTTTTGTTTCCTTCCTTGAATGCTGTCATTACTTCTCTAGGTTCTTAGATTCTTATGCTCTCTTTGGAAGGGGTGAGGGGGAACCTGCCAAAGAAGGATGAGTTAGTCACACTTTTCGATCATGACACATCAACAGTATTGGCCTAAGAAAGGGCCACCTCTTGTTTATTTGTGTATATGTCTATTTGTCCTCTTTTATCCTTTTTCCACTCCCAGACTTTTCTTCTCCAAATACAATGTTTAATGCACATGGTTTTGTTTGAGGTCTTAAAAATGTGTATTTTTTGTTTTGTGCATATAAATGTGAACATACACATGGTATGTGCCTCATTTTCTTTATCCGGTTCTATCCAAGATCATATCCTTTGCAGAGACATGGATGGAGCTGGAAGCCATTATCCTCAGCGAACTGATATATGAACAGAAACCACATGTTCTCACTTATAAGTGGGAGCTTAATGAAGAGAACACCTGGACACATGGTGAGGTGTCAGGGCAGGATGGGGAGGCAGCATCAGGAAGAATAGCTAATGAGTGCTGGGCTTAATACATAGGTGATGGGTTGATCTGTGCAGCAAACCACCATGCTACACATTTATCTATGTAACAAACCAGCACATCCCACACAGGTACCCAGAGCTTAAAATGTATGTTGATAAATTTTAAAAAGGAAAAAAAGTTATATACTATTCCATTGTATGGAATATTTGACAATTTATTAAAATAGCATTCTTTTTTAAAAAATCAAATCTCCTCTTTCACCTAAGATTTAAAATAGGCTGATGGTTAAAGAATAGCCACAGAGATGTCTCAACCACAAGTCAAATAGTACAAAGCTTTGGGTTGTTTACAGTCATTAACCACTTTCGCAGTTCATTTTCCCAGTCTGCATTCTCAGCAGCGGTTCTGGTACCATCTTAGGTGAATCCTTATATTCTTCTGGGAAACTTGTCTTTAAATGCTACGAAGAATCTTTCATCCACGAAACATAAAACACTCTGTAGACATTATCTCATTCTCTCTTCAGAACGTCTGTGGAAAGAATCAATAAATAATAAACTGATGCTGTACAAGAAAAGAAACTGAGGCTCAGAGAGGAAACTGGCTAATTAAAGACTATTCCACAGGGGTTAACAGACAAAAATCTGGTGCCACTTTTTGTGGAAACTCCTTTTCCCATTCCACTTACAAAAAAAGGAAGGGAAAATGAATACATAAATAAATTTAAGCATATTTTTGGTATTGTTTCATAATTTATACTAGTTTACTCTAGTATCAATAAAATCTAGCATCAATCAAAAAGAGGAGTTTGAATTAACGCTGAAGCTGCTTTTTCCTTCTAATTAAAAGTAGATATTACTTTGTTGTTGTTTTAATTGATACTTGGAAAACCAAAATGGAATGAGAAGTTCAAATGAATAAAAAAACCAATAGCACATAGCAAAATTTTTGTTGTATTTCTTGCACCCTAGATTATTTCTTGGCATATGAAAACATATGATGAACTAGAAGATGGCCAACTGAAAAGGGCACAGAAATTTATATTTCAAAAGAAAAGAAAATATAAACTAAAAATAATCATCCTCCCATTTCTAGGAAATTTTTATTGAAATTTACATTTACATCAGGGCTGGAAGAAAATCTGTTTGCATCGAATAGGAGGCAAATATTTATACTTTTGGTTTATTCTAAACCAAATCAAGATAAAATTAATCAGAAATCAAATTGAATTTTATGTGTGGTGAGGATCTCAGTTTGAGTCTGAGCTGTGTATTCATCTTAAGAATCACTCATTCCTATACCACGCTAGTGGATTAAAAAAAGAATAATAATAATTTTTTAAAAAGAGTCACTCATTCCTTGGCATAGCTGCAGAACTGGTGGCCCAAGACTCCCAAGAGTCTATTTGGAGACAAGCCTATGGATCTCTATTCTTGGAGGAGGGAGCTCCTTACCCTAAAGGAAGACTAATATGCAGTGCTCCCAATTGTCTAGAATAATGGGACAGATGTGAGAGGATGGACTCCTTCTCCAGTGCAGGGTCAGGCGCTAAAACCAGAGGTGAAACAAGGCCATGATGGCTGGAGGCAGAACCACTGTCTGATATGGAAGTGACAAGTCATCAAGAGAGAACACTCACTTCTCTGTGCTTTTGGTGCCCATCACAATGAAAAATTCAAGATTTTAATACAGGTGCAAAGCAAATGGAACTCATTTATAATTTACAATTACATGGTTCATATTATGCATTGTCACATTTCCAATAGAGGCATTTTGTTTGCCCTCTAAGACAAGAGTACGCAAGCTCTTCATATAAAGAATTTCATAGTAGATACCTAGGCTTGCATGTCACAGAGGTTTCTGGCATTTTCTTTGTTTTTTGTTCTGTTTTCACAACAATTTAAAGGTGTAAAAACCATTCTTGGGCTGGGTGCGGTGGCTCATGCCTGTCATCCCAGCACTCTGGGAGGCCAAGGCGGGCAGATCACAAGGTCAGAAGTTCAAGACCAGCCTGGCCAATATGTGGTGAAACCCCATCTCTAACTAAAAATACAAAAATTAGCTGAGCACAGTGGTAGGCCCAGTAATCCCAGCTACTCGGGAGGCTGAGGCATGAAAATCATTTGAATCCAGTAGTTGGAGGTTGCAGTGAGCCGAGATTCTGCCACTGCACTCCAGTCTGGGCGACATAGTGAGGCTCCATCTCAAAACAACAAAGCAAAACAAAACAAAAAACCATTCTTAGCTCACTGGCCTAAGAAAAGCAGGCCATGAGCTGCCCCCTGCTCTAGAACGTTGGGCTTTATGTTGGTATCCGGGGAGTACGTCATGATGTGAGTGGAAGAGCTTAGTATGCTGTCCTTTCCTCCTCCCCGTGCCGCAGTTACGACACTCAGTCAACTTGTTGAGTTCTTTCACCAATCCTGGATATTCATATCTGAGGCCTCCAGCTGTGATTAAAGAATAAATAGATAATTCTGTGCCATTCCAGGAGCTGCAGGCAGCAATGTTCTCTGCTGGAACAAGCTAGAGTTGGGTTGATGAAGGGCAGTTTCCTCATTTTAGGCTACTTTAGGAGCAAGGATGGTGGGGTTATTACACAGTGGCTCTTGAGTAACAAGCTGACCAGCCCACAGGAATACTAGGGAAGGAAACAGGGCTCTGGGCAGGCATTAGCAGTCAGGGCTGGTGGGGTGGGCAGCAGCAAGAGCCACCTGGGGCCCTGCAGATGTGCCACACCCGTGGACATGCAGTCCAGGAAGGGCTGGCTGTGGGCACTGAGCTAGAAATTCAAGAAGAGAAGGAATGTCATGACAGGTGCCATAAGGGAGCTGGCAGGACTGTGTTTGCAGTCACCTGTGAGACACCACCTGGAGACATGCAGGAAAAAAGGCAGCAGGGACTTTGTGGAGGATGGGGACGGAAGCAAAGGAACACTGTCTTCTGTTGTTAGTGTTGCCCAATTTTATATTTTAATCGAAAGGGTTCAAGACGGCCTGGAGAAACACAGTTCCAAGAGGTTTGTCAGATTGATCCTGATGTTGTTTTCCACTCACATAAATGGAAATAACAGTTTTCAAAAAAAGAATAGTGCTGTGCGATCAGGAAACCATATGCCATCTCTAATCTGGCTACTCAATAGCTACATGACTCTGGAAATTCCCCTAATTCTCCTGACCTCAGGCTGTTTCTCCATATCATATGGAGTTAAAGCAAAAAATGTCTAAGATCTCTTTTTGTTTTAAATGTGTTCTACAATTATTTAATGTTAAAGCCATTAATTAATTGTTTATTGAGTCACCTACTATGTTCCCAATATGGTGCTAAAGTAATGAAGCCACTGAAAAAAAGCGCCTCCGCACTCAAGAATGTCTGTTAAAGTAAATTAACAATCATGATGTAGGTTATTTCAAGCTGGGGTAGGGGTATGCCTGTGTTCCTAGGAGATTACAGAGGATTTCTACACTTACATAGAAATGAGAACCTGGAGCACAGTTCCAGTGTCAGGGAGCAGCAAGAATGAGAGTAGAGGGGGAAGCAAAGGTGGCACATTGATTACAACACACAGCTGAGGTCTTGATCACGCTAGATGTCTCCAGACAGTTGTATAGAAATCTGTGTGCTTCAGAGCAGTCTGAAAAGGGTAGGGATAGGGCATGGGGAGAAAGGGATAAGAGTCTCCCTGTTTCTCACTGGTCAAAGCTCATACTGTAAAAAGAATTCTCTCCTTTACATTTACAGATTAGATGACCTGGCTCCAGGATCAGGGAAGTCAGAGTCCAGGCCTCACTACACAGCGCTTCCTCAGACTCTGAGAATGCTGTAGGGAGCTGAACTTTGGGGGCCCAGTGGGTTCAGGCCCCAGGCACCAGGGTCTTTGCAGTCCCATCATGGTGAGTGTGAAGGAGCCATGTTAGAGTACAACCCTCATCTGGAAAAGGCTAAGAAGGGTTGTAGGGTTAAGAGCTATGGTGATGATGGGGTAGGGGTTCTTCACTGAACAAGTGACCCAGACCCAGAAAGCAGATAAAGCCCAGTCAATCTGGAGAAGCGCAAAAACTAGGGCCGTAAATGACTTAAGGCAGAGTTGAAAAGGCTTCCCAGAGGAGATGTTGCTTGAATTGCAGCTGGGAAGAAAGAAGGAATTTCTAAGTCAACAAGCTGGGGAGGGTAGGTGAGAGTTAGTGGGGATGATAATGAAGGGCTGGCAGCAAGCGATTTTCAGACAAGAGAATAATATTTGCAAAGGCACAGGGTGTGAAAGAAAATGATCAGTCCAGTGAACTGCAGGCATTGCCTGGCTGAGAAATGGTGGCAGAGGAACAAAGAGAGGATTCTTTACTCTGGACAGTCATTCTGTCATCATCGCCAATTACAACCAGAAATTGAAACTGCATGGGCCAAAATGGGAAAGATTTTGTTATACACAAATGTCATAATAGAGAGATGACTAACCATCATTCATTTATTTATTCATTCATTTAATTCGATCAAATATTTTTTTATACTTACTGGGTGTCGAACATTTTAGTGTACTCAAAATTTAAGCCACAGAAAAGCCCTGTGCTCTTTGTAAGCTGCGTTCTTTAGATACTCTGACAGGATATTTTTTTAAGTGACTGCTTGTCAATCTTTTTAATTTCCTCAGTTTACAGTTTTGATTACCAGGGCGTGTACATGTGTGTGGTTGGTTGGCGGTGGGTGTGTGTATTAATTCCCATGTTTTCCTAAACAGGGATTCGTTAATTCTTCATTCTATACTTAATTCTCTCATATGTGGCATCTGTGAAATAAGTGTGGCAATTTGTTAATTAAACATTGACTCCTGGAACATTTTAAGCACTGACAATTTTAGTCAGAAACAAGACGACTCCTCTTTTCTGGCCCCGGAGCAATGATAACATGCATTCAATTGTTGTTACCTGTTTTTGTAAAATGTGTGAAAGGATTTTTTTATTCACAACTTTGACTGTCACCACTTGAGTTCATGTGAATGTTATTTTCACATGCTCTGAGTTTTTACTAAGCCATTCTGTACTGCTGGATTTAAACATCTTCAGATGAAGCAGAGTTGGTGGGCTACTATACATTGCAAACTTGCGCCTCTCTTGTTTTTTTGGCTCACTGCCTCTAGCACTCCAATTCCAAAAATTCTTGGACTCTACCTGGTTCTACAATCCAGTGCCTTCAGCATTATTCACTGTTCTTCCCTCCACTCAGGTCCTTTCTTCCATCTTTATGGGGCTTAGAGGTCATGGTCCATTACTGTAACACCTCCTTGTGTACACCTACAACTCCCTCCCGACACACACTTTCTTCCTCTAACTTATCTGGAAAAAAAAAATCCTCAATTCTGATTACTCCAGCTCTCTGTTTACTCTATGCCTGCACCTGTGCTATGGTTGGGAAAAAAAGCAGAACACAGCTATGCTGACAGATCTCACTTTAAATTCATGACCAGTAATCTCTCACATGGGCCCATGGTACTGCCAAGGAAAGTCCACTACATTTACAGAATCTCCTTCTTTCATTTCTCTAGGCAAGCATTTAATATCTTCTCCTTTGACAAACTTTCAGTATCTCCTTCTCTGCCCTTATTCTTGGCCAGTGGCTTTGGTTCCTATTTCCCTTAAAAAATAAAAATGATAAGAAGAAAACTACATAGTCCCAAGCATATCTCCTATCCTACTTGTACCCATGCTCCTGTATACTCACATTCCTCCAGTTAGTGAAGATATAAACTATCTGGCCTCCTATCTGAGGACAGCCCTTCACTTATCACTGGATTCCATCTTCTTGATCTGTATTCAAGAATACGGCTACCAAAAAAAAAGAATATCACTACCCCCATTCTCTCCTCTCTCTTCTGCATCATCAGTTCTCACTACCTCTATGTGTTGTTTCATATCAGCCTATAAACTTGCTATGTCTCCCACCTCAAAAGAAAAAGAAAGAACCCTCTCTTGATCTCACATTCTTCTCCCCCTCCCTTCACTATTTCTTTGCACCCACTAATTCTCATCCTCACCTCCCATTTATTCATGAATCCTCCAATTTTTTTTTGCGCCCATACCACCAAAAAAGTTCTTGTCATTATCAACAATTTGTAAAATCCAATGATCAGTTCTCAATTCTTATTTTACTTGATCCATCAGCAGCATTAGACAGAATTGGCCACTTCTGCTTCATAAAATATGTTCTTTACTTGACATTTGGGACATCAGGTTCTCTTCCCACCTCACTAGCTCCTCTTTTTCAGTCTCTCTTGCTGCTTTTCAAATCTTTCTGATGCTAAATGTTGCAGTACTCAAGCTAAGTGCTTCTCTTCTCTATTTACATTCTCTCTCTTAGGTGACTTTAGCGTGGCCTGTAGCTTTAAATACCATCTATATTCTGGCAATGTCTAAATTTCTGTCTCCAAATTGGAGATTTCTCTAGATTTTTGGACTCCAATATCCAACTCACACTAAACATTTTCACATGGATATCTGTTAGGCATCTCAAACTTAACATATTCACTATTCCTGTTCTCTTCCCCCCATTCCACAAAATCCTGCTTCCTTCCACTCATTTTGCCCACATTGGTAATTGCCAATAGATTTTTCTAGTTCAAGAAGGCAGTGCAGTAATCATGACTTTTTAATTGAGATAAAATTCACATGCAACAAAGTTCACTCTTTTTAAGTATACAATTCAGTGGGTTTTGTGCAACCTTCACTATCTGATTGCAGAAGATTTTCATCAACCCGAAAAGAATCCTTGACTCATTCATTTTTTTGTTGCTGTTTGTTTGCTCTAGTTTCCTTTTTTAGGAAAACGCACATTAAAACCACAATGAAATATGACTACATACCTATCAGAATGGCTAAAATAAAAAATAATGATAACATCGAATGCTGGCAAGAATGTGAAGAAAGTGAATCATTCATACATTGCTGGTGCACATACAACTGCACTGGAAATGGAGACATAGTTTAGTAGTTTTGTTTTTATTTTTCATTTAAGTCATTCTTGACTCCTATTTCTCACACCTTTCACTTCAAATCTATCAGCAAATTCTGCTAGCTTTACACTCCAAACATATTCAGAACCTAAATATTTCTTGTCACCTACACTGTTATAAAATTGGGATATTCCAGGATTACAAAAACAGTGCCCTAACTGGGCTTTTGATTCTCACCCTTCTCTCCCTCTCAACAAAATAGCTGTAAAGAGCCTTTTAAAAATCAAAGTTAGATTAGCTGGGCGTGGTGGCTCACGCCTGTAATCCCAGCACATTGAGAGGCCAAGGCGGGCAGGTTACCTGAGGTCAGGGATTTGAGACCAGCCTGGCCAACATTGTGAAACCCCATCTCTACTAAAAATACAAAATTATCTGGACATGGTGGTGGGGCCTGTAATCCCATCTATTCGGGAGGCTGAGGTGGAGGATTGCATGAACCTGGGAGGCAGAGGTTGCAGTAAGCCAAGGTCACGCCATTGCACTCCAGCTTGGGCAACAAGAGTGAGACTCAAAAAAAAAAGAAAAAAGAAAAAAAAAATCTAAGTTAGATTGTCTCAATACACTCTTCAAAACTTTCTCATGACTTTCCTTCCCTTCAGAGTAAAATCTAACCTTTACACAGTTTCCTTCAAGGCCCCGCATGATCTGGTTCTCCTGTTAGTTCTCCGACCTCCTCTCCTACCTCTCTTCTGCTTGCTTAGTGGGCTCCAGCCACAGCAACCCCCCTGCTGCTCTTCAGACATGCCAAGCACGCCCCCAACTCAGCCTCTCTCTCATCAGGTACCCAAGAGGCTGGCTCCCTCACTTCCTCCACGTCTCTGCTCAAATGTCACCTTATCCATGACTCCTTTCCTGAAAATTTTACAATAATATTCACCAACACTCCCAATCCTCTTGGCTTGTTTTATTTTACATAATATCAATACACTTGCTTATGTACTTAATCCTTTTTTTTTTTTTTTGAGATGGAGTCTCATTCTGTCACCCAGGCTGGAGTGCAGTGGTGTGATCTCAGCTCACTGCAACCTCTGCCTCCCAGGTTAAAGCGATTCTCCTGCCTCAGCCTCCCAAACAGATGGGATTACAGGCACCTGCCACCATGCCTGGATAATTTTGTATTTTTAGTAGAGATGGGGTTTTACCATGTTGGTCAGGCTGGTGTCGAACTCCTGACCTCAGGTGATCCACCCGCCTCGGCCTCCCAAAGTCCTGGGATTATAGGCTTGAGCCACCGCGCTCAGCCTGTACTTACTCCCTGACTTCTCCCAACTAGTATGTGAACTCCAAGTTGGCAAGGAATCTGTCCTAAAATAGTACCTGGCAGGTAAGAAGTACTCAATTAAATTCGTTCATTGAATGAAAGAAGTAAGGAAAGAACATATAACCAGAACAACAACAACAAAAATACATAGGCTAAGCAAGGCAACCTACATTTATAACAGAAAAATTGAATCTGGGGGTGCTCGTTAAGAATTGTGATGAAGCTTAAATTTTTCCCAGAAAAAAAAGTTTAAATAGTACAAGAAAATGAATATGACGGATTGCATCTTGTAAAAGTAAGTTCTAAAGACAGAGAGTGTTTCCTGTCTGAAAATGTCTAGCTAATAGCATCATTGGCATAACAATGGATCTTCATCTAAGTTTATTCCGTCTTTACCCAGCTTATCCTGGATGGCCAAGAGACTAGCAAAGGTTGGATGCAGATGGAATACATTCTGACTCAGGGATATTTATTTCATGATTAGTCAGCAGTTTCCTGATTGCTGTCCATCCAGTCTCCTCATGCACATGTTTCAGCCCTTAGTGTTATCTCTGGGTACCCATCACTTGGGTTGCTGGGCACTCCTGTGTAGAGGATAAACCAGCCCTGAGAAAAGAGAAATTTTCTCCAGAGGTCTACACCTTAATAGATGAGGGTAGTAGCAACATGAGAAATCTATTTTACAGATTAAAATTGAAGAAAGGAGAAATTTCTGCTAAGAGAGGGGAGAATGGGAGACTGGCTGTCAACAAGATAAACGATAGAAAAGCCATCACTAGCATATGCACCATTCCCCAAGGCACCGTAAGTCAAAACAGACGCACGTGTTGGAAAATCTAGGCACCTGCAGATGAATCCCTCTAGAACAAGAAAATAACATTCAGAAAAGTTTATATTTATTGATCATTTGCTATGTTCCAAGTGGTTACCTAAACCTTTTATGCAAATTGGCAAGTTTAATTCTCACCATAACCTTATCGGGTAGGCATCATTATTATCTCTGAGAGGCAGAGAGATTAAGTAACCTGCTCAAGGCACTATCACTAGGAAATAAAGGGGTATTGAGATGAACTCAGACAATCTGGCTTTGGAGCTTATCATCTTTTTAAAAAAAATAAAAGCTTTATCAAGATATAATTTATACACTATAAAATGCATTATAAAGTGTATAATTTATTTTTAACATATTTGTGAAGTTGTGTGACCATTACTACAATCAATTTTAGAACATTTTCATTACTCCAAAATAAGCACCATACCCATTGTCAATCACTCCCCATTTTTCTTCAGCTCCCCAAACCCAAGAGACAACTAATCTTCTTTCTATCTCTATTGAATTAGCTCTTCTGAACCTTTCAGAGGAGTGGAATCATGCAGTATGTGGTCTTTTATTCATCCATGTTGTAGCATGTATCAGCACTCCATTTCTTTTTAATCAAATATTTTATTTTCTGGATACACCACATGTTATTTACCCATTCATCAGTTGAAGAACATTTGCATTGTTTTCACCTTTTCTTGTTATAAATAATGCTTCTGCAAACATTCATGTACAGGCTTTCATTGCTTTTGGGTATATAACTAGGAATGGAATTGCTAGGTCACATGGTAACTTGTTATTTAACCTCTTGAGGAACACATGGTCTTAATCACTACACAGGATATTTCACACAGCAGATATGAAGTCACAACTGTCTCTAAAGATTTTTGGGTTATTATTGCCTCATATTCTAAAAACTTTGTGTTTTTCTTCTTTTGAAATTCAACATCTTGTTATTTCAGCATAAAATGGAACTTGGCTAATTTGAAGTTGGAGGTGAATGCATTTTAATGAATGTATGATATGTGCCAAAGACTATTATAAGATCTATGATGGATATAGGAAACAAATGTATTTCTGTGAACAGTCTCTACACCTTTAATAAACCTTTATTGAGCATCTACCAAGTGCTATTCCCCATTAATTGTTCATTGGCCAGGCATGGTCATGTTAAGTCTGTAGTCTCAGCTACTCAGGAGGCTGAGGCAGGAGGATTACTTGAGCCCAGGAGTTTGAGGCTGCAGTAGACTATGATCATGCCTTTAAACAGCCTCTACACTCCAATGTGAGCAACATAATGATATCTTGTCTCTTTAAAACCAGTCAAGACAAAACAAAATGCCAAACCACAAACCCTGTCCACGTGTAACTTAAAATCTTCTAGAGAAGACAAATACATGTCAATGTGAACTTCTGTAAGAACAACCAAGTATAAAGAAGATGTGTTGTTTTGAAATCCTATAATAGGAGCATGAACTATGGAAGTCAGAAAAGGCTTCCTTGAGAAAAAAAAAAACATTTAAAAGAGTTAACTGGTGAAATGCAGGAGGGGAGAGGGTCACTGGCAAATAAAACAGCCTGTACTAAGGCACTGATGCAGGAAGCAACCACGCAAGTATGAAGACGCCAAAGAAGAGACAGGGAGCTCAGAGAGCAGAGGATGCTGAGAATGAGAGGTGAAGGGAACACATTATGCAGAACCTTATAGGCCAAATTAAGAAGTTGGCGACCAGGCACAGTGGCTCACGCCTGTAATCCCAGCACTTTGGGAGGCCGAGGTGGGCAGATCACCTGAGGTCAGGAATTTGAGACCAGCCTGGCCAACATGGTGAAATATCATCTCTACTAAAAATACAAAAATTAGCCAGACGTGGTGGCAGGTGCCTGTAATCCCAGCTACTCAGGAGGCTGAACCAGGAGAATCACTTGAACCCGGGAGGCAGAGGTCGCAGTGAGCCGTGATCTCACCATTGCACTCCAGCCTGGGTGACAAGAGTGAAATTCCATCTTAAAAAAATAGGTGGCTTTTTAATATTAAATAAAAGAGAAGTAAAATGTGGTATGACCATACAATGAAATATTATTCGGAAATAAAAAGAAATGATGTTCTAATACATGTTACAATATAGACAGACTTTGAAAACATTATGCTACGGGAAAGACGCCAGATTAAAAAAAGGACGAATGTATGACTTAAATACAAAACATAGAATAGGCAGATTAAAAGAGACAGAGAGTAGACTAGAGGTCAGCAGGGGATGGGGAGAAAGGGGAAATAAGAAGATACTGTTTAATGTTTATAAAGCTCCCATTTGGGATAACGAAAAAGTGTTGGAAATAGATAGTGGTGAAGGCTGCACAACATAAATGTACTTAATGCCACAGCATTATACACTTAAAAATTGTTAACGTGAGATGGGTGCAGTGGTTCACGCCTGTAATCCCAGCACTTTGGGAGGCTGAGGTGGGTGGATCACCTGAGGTCGGGAGTTCAAGACTAGCCTGACCAACATGGAGAAACCCTGTCCCTACTAAAAATACAAAATTAGCTGGCTTGGTGGTGCATGCCTGTAATCCCAGCTACTCGGGAGGCTGAAGGAGGAGAATCACTTGAACCAGGGAGGCAGAGGTTGGGCCGAGATCTTGCCATTGCACTCCAGCCTGGGCAACAAGAGTGAAACTCTGTCTCAAAAAAAAAAAAATTGTTAAAGTGACAAGTTTAACATTATATATAGTTTACCACAATAAAATTTTTTTAAAAGAAGAGAAACCATTAACAAATTTAAAATAAGCTGTGTAGGAGAGTAGAACATGACATGATCAAATGTAGATTTTGTCAGGGTCACTTTAGTTGTAGTATAGAAAAACTGGATGGGATCTGAAATGGATATGAATAGATCAGTTAGATCATGACAGATCTAATAAATATAAATTTTAGATTAGTCATTGGTGGAAATGTAGAAAGGTAATAAGGATGTCAGTCTGGGCTGGGTGCGGTGGCTCACGCCTGTAATCCTAGCACTTTGGGAGGCTGAGGTGGGTGGATCACCTGAGGTCAGGAGTTCAAGACCAGCATGGCCATCATGGTGAAACTCCATCCTAAAAAAAAAAAAAAAGGATGTCAGTCTGAATAGGGAATACTATAACAGATCCAAGTTTGAGTAGGTCAAAGTTTGAGTTGTGTGATGCCCATGGAGTGATATCACCTAGATAGTTTGTCATGACTCTGGAACTCAAGGGAAAGATGTAGACTAGAGTTATAATACAATGACTCAAATCTCTCTTTTAAAAAACTGTGTGACACTGGGCTGGGCATGGTGGCTCACACCTGTAATCCCAGCACTTTGGGAGGCTGGCGCCAGTGGATTACCTGAGGTCAGGAGTTCGAGACCAGCCTGGCCAACATCATGAAACCCCATCTCTACTAAAAATACAAGTATTAGCCAGACATGGTAGCTCATGCCTATAATCCCAGCTACTCAGGAGGAAGATACAGGAGAATTCATTAAACCCGGGAAGCGGAGGTTGCAGTGAGGTGAGATCGCACCGTTGCACTCCAGCTTGGGCAACAGAGTGAGACTCCATCTCAAAACAAAAACAAAAACAAAAACAAAACTGTGACATTGTTAAGGCCACAAGACTTGCCTATGTAGACAAATTCGGAGAAAATACAACATAGTAAGTGATCTCAAATACCAAAATATTTTGCATCAATGATAATTTTTAAACTATGGAAATATAGCAAAGAGAGGGACAAATGCAGTCCAGAAATACTGGGATACATTACTTGAAGGAGTGGTATTGGAGGTGGCCTGAGAAGTTAGCATGATCTGATTTGTCAAATAGGAGGGGAGAGAGGGTACAAATTTTAACAGGGTTGTTGGTGGAAAAGCTACAGTAATCAGTGGGAAACTTGAGGACTCAGCAATGGTAGAACTAAAGAAAAAGAACAGGCTATGATGGATGGTATAACAAGGGTAAAACATGATTATACATCACCACCACTGGGTGCTTCAGACCACTAACTCAAGCGCACGGAAGGCGATGTGCTGCCCTCTCACCACAGGGCCTGTGGAAGCAGCCCAGCCTCCTAGCAGGACTCCAGGCTCTCCTGGTAAAGCTCTATTCTGAAAGCCAACCACCCTACCCAACTTGGCGCTTGCAGCCTCACCACTCTGTAGAGGACTTGTGCTACTCTCTGTAGGTGGGACCACCTGGCCTCCGGAAGAAGCCATTAAAGACCCAGGGCCATCAGTGCCCCACCCCCAGAGTTGGTTAATGGAGATGAGCATTATTCAAAGGGGAGCACTCTCTGGGGCTCGGAGCACAGTGGATCCCTGTCAGGAACACAGAGAATCATCATCACACATCCCTACTGCTGAATCAGTGCTCACATTATACTCCTGGATCCATTGCTTGGAACTTGGCAGAAACAAGTGTCTGGTATAGGGTACCTGACTTAGTGCCTATCCCCACATGTACCCTTTAGTTTTTGCACTTTTGAGATGGAAAAATGCACCAAATCAATAGAAATTTCAAAAAGAAAAGAAAGGAAGATAGGAAAGGAGGAGGAAGGAAGGGAAAAAAGAAAGGAAGGAAGAAAGGAAGGATGGAGGAAGGGAGGGACGGAGAGAGGAAGGAAGGACTCATTGTTGAAGGAACTATGAAATTGGCACTCCTGATCTTTTTTTGAGCAATTTGGCAAAATAGTAAATACTTTAAAAATCTGTGGAGTCATTCTGCATTAGGAAAATGACTCTAAGGACATAATCTAAAATAAGTTTTATGCACAGATGTTCATTACAGAATTATGTAAAATAGTAAAAAGTTGTAAGAAAAAAATTTAATGTCCAACAATTAGAAAACAGTTAAGTGAATTAAGATGCCATGCATTGTAATATTAGTCATCAAAAATATTTTATAGAGATTTATTATTTTTATTTACTAAAGCTTAAAATATTTTGTACTGCAATATTAAGCCACAAACTCAAAACAGTGTGATCTCAACTTTTTTAGGAGGAAAAAAAACTGAAGAGATATCTGAAAAAATAAATAGCAGTTGTCTCTATGGGTCATGGAATTACAGGTGATTTTTTTTTTTAATTTCCAGCTACACTTTACAGATTTTCTTCTATAAGCACATAATTAATTTGTCATTGTAAATAAATAAACATATAATTAGAAAGAATAGAAAAAAACAACCATGGGAGTGTGAATTGGAAATTCTAATTAAATCATTTTACTTGGATGGAATTCGGAATTATGTCACATTCTGTTCCATCTGTTGACCACAAGCACTGCCTTTCCCCTCCCCAGAGTCATCCCCGTTAGACAACTATGAAGTCAGTGGAAGCTCATTCTTAGAGGAAGTTCCAGGACAGGCGTCTTTTATGTTTGCCATCAGAGAAGCTGGCTGGCATGGTTTGGAAGGAAAGCATCCCGCCTCCTGAGTGTCAAACACTGATTTCAGCATGGCCCCTGCCCTACGGTGCCTAGTGTGACAAGGTGCAAAGCCAGGCAAGGGCAGCCTAGACTGACAGCTGGTGCCTTGGGCTTTGCCAGCCTCACTGAGTGGCTAGCCAGCTTGAAAAGGCAACAGGAAGCAGATGGCCAGCCCAGTTCTCTCTTTGGCTGCCTATGACAGCCATCTGGAGAAAAGAAAATTGATCCGCCGCCTGGAGAGGAAGGTGCTGGTAATAAGTAACTCTGATTGTCACATTTTGCACATATAGGGCCCAGGGAAGGGCTGTGGAAGATCTTCAGGTGTTGATGGGAAAACAATCCCAAGCATCATAGCTCATAACATACACATGATACCCTTACTGGAGGGGGCAGCTTTCTGGAATCAAGAGCCCACAGGACTCAACAACTCCACTAATACAACGGGACTCACAGTGGTGTGAATGCCACCCAAGCAGGCACAGAGTAATGCAGAAAGCCCTTTCTTCTCTCAGGAGTGCAGGCTGGACAATATGCCCCTATATGAGATCCTCCATTCCTCTGCATTTGCCTCTCTGTCCTTAAGTTTTCCAGCTGTCCTCTATGCCCCTAAATATCAGTTCTGCAAGGAATCATTTGCAACCTAAATTCAGTTACCCTGTGTGTCTTCAGACGCATTCCTTCTCCATTTAAATTTCCGTCTCCTCCAAATGAAAATTATAAACCCCAGTACTTTTTTTTTTTTTTTGAGACAGGGTCTTGCTCTGTCACCCAGGCTGGAGTGCAATGGCACAATCCCAGCTCACTGCAACCTCTGCCTCCTGGGTTCAAGTGTTTCTCCTGCCTCAGCCTCCCAAGTTGCTGGGATTACAGGCACCCACAACCACACCCAGTTAAATTTTGTATTTTAGTAGAGACGGGGTTTTGCCATGTTGACCAGGCTGGTCTCGAACTCCTGACCTCAAGAGATCCACCTGTCATAGCCTCCCAAAGTGCTGGAATTATAGGTGTGAGCCATCATGCCCGGCCTAAACCCCAGTTCTTTAATGTTTGGGAGGCTCTGTGTTCTGGAAGTTGAAATGTGAATAAAGGGTGTATAAGTGAAAGCAAAACGAAAAAGGAGAGAAAAAGGTGGGATAATTAACTAAGCCTCCTGCTTCTGAAGGTCAGTGTGCTGTCTGCATTTTCTGTGCGTTCCTGCAGCTCTGTAGCCCACCAATCAGTCACACAGACCATCACTCCCTGTTTAAGAACCTCGGCAGCCTTTTAGACACCAACATGGGCAAGTGCTACAAATGACTGGGCAAATAGAAAAAGTGTGCTCTCCAGGTCAATGCAGCCCTTCTCCAGGGAATAGGACATGGAGGGTAGAGCAAGGGCTGAATTTTGGACCTCAGTCACCCCTTTGGTGGTGTTAAAGCCGGGACCCACCAGAACAATAGCCTGATGAGACACTCGAAGATTTACCCCACTTCAGGTTGTGAAAGGAAAATAGATTTGGGACACCAAAATCACTACACTAAAGGGAAAAATCAAGCTGGGAACTGCTTAAGGCAAAGCTGCCTCCCTTTCTGCTCAAAGTCATCCCTCCACTCACTGAGATAAATGCATGTCTGATTGCCTGAAAGGCTAATCAGAAACTCAGAAGAATGCAACAATCTCTCACCTACCTATGACCTGGAAACCCCTCCCCTGCTTCAAGCTGTCTCGCCTTTCCGGACAGAACCAATGTACTTCTCACATATATTCATCGATGTCTCATGTCTCCCTAAAATGTATAAAAGCGAGCTGTGCCCTGACCACCTTGGGCACATGTCGTTAGGACCTCCTGAGGCTGTGTCACCGGCGTGCGTCCTTACCTTTGGCAAAATAAACTTCCTAAATTGCCTGAGACCTGTCTCAGATATTTTGGGTCAACAAGGTCTTCACCACTAACACAAAATAAGGCCCAAATTTTATCAGTGACATAAACTGCAATTCATTCAAGGATCTCAAAACTCATGGTTTATTTACTTAAGCATCAATGCATTTATTCAACAAACATTTATCAAGGCCTACTCCACGCTCAGCGCTAAGATAAAAAGTTGAGTAAGCCATAATCTCTGTTTATAAGGAGCTTCTTTGATAAGGAAAACAGAAGTGTTTACATATATATGTGTGTGTGTATGTGTGTGTGCATGCATGTGTGCATGTTGGTACCTGAATTTATCAGTTGATATCTATCTATCTATCTATCTATCAATCAATAATGAAAACCAAATGTTTGGTAAGCATGAGAGGAACCTCCTCTGCATGGAAAAGTTAGAAAAGCACGAAGGCATTTGAGCTGGCCCTTAGAACTGTAAGACTTCTTTCTATCAAAAACCCTATTTTTTGAGAAGTGGGGGGCAGCATACTCAGTTAAAAATCTATATTCTGAGTAATAATAATGTGACTAATTTCTGGCCAGTGAGACGTGAGTAAATATGAGAGACTTCCAAGAAGTCTTCTTAAAGGGGAAGGAATGAATATTTTTCTTTTTGCTTTCAGCCTGGAACTCAAATGTGATGGTTGAAGTTCTAGAAGCCATCTTGAGTTATGAGGTGTACTTAGGCTATGGGGTATACTTAAGTCATGTGCTGGGGGTGGTAAAACAGGAAAATAGGAGTCTGGGGCCTTGATACCAGTGAGGCTGCCACACCATCCTTGGACTGCCTCTTTCTTGACTTTTTTTATGCAAGAGAAATTTAAATTTGTATCTTGTATGAGACATAGATAACTTTTCTCATTATATATATACAAATTGAAATCTAATGACATGGAAGCTGGGTGCGGTGGCTTGGCCAGGCATGGTGGCTCACACCTGTAATCCCAGCACTTTGGGAGGCTGAGGCGGACAGATCACCTGAGGTAAGGAGTTCGAGACCAGTCTGGCCTACATGGTCAAACCCCATCTCTACTAGCAATACAAAAATTAGCTGGGCGTGGTGCAGACACCTATAGTCCCAGCAACTTGGGAGGCTTAAATCTGGGAGGAGGAGGTTGCAGTGAGCTGAGACCACGACACTGCACTCCAGCCTGGGCGACAGAGCAAGACTCCATCTTAAAAAAGAAAAAGGAAAAAAAAATCTAATGACATAGAGACTTAAATGTCATGATATGTTTGAAGAATGACAAAGTTCATAATATTAGGTTAAGATTGGACAAGGAGTATGGTAAAAATAAAGATGAATAGGTATTCTGAAAGAAGATTAATTAGGGGTTTGGATCCATATTGAGGGATTTGGATGTCTTTATAAACCAAAGAGATATGATCCTAATTGTTTCTTTGGAAACTGTATAGGAGAGTGGGTTAGAAATAAGAGAAACATGTAGCAAGGAAATATTCAATAGATTGCTGATAGAGTCCAACCAAAAAACAACAAAGGAGTAAAAGATGTGGACAGATCAGAAGATAGTTTTGAGGCAGGAGAATAGGAGTTAGGGTAGCCAAGGGTTGGAGCATAAACAAAAGAACAACAGGTACGGCCAGTTCTACGCAAGACTGGGCAGCGTACAGGCGGTATCTTCAATCCTGTGACAAGACAGACGTTTCCACTTCAGCCTCTGACTGGTTGCAGGCCAATCCTTCATAGGGTGTAACCAATTGGAGGTCTCTAAAGGGCACCTAGGGGTGTTGCCAAGTTCTTTTGGCTTTATAAGAATCCTAATTGGAGAGGCTCATGTGTGGCTTACTCGAACCCGCTCCCACTCAGTGAATTGTCTTCAGTACATCTGTGCTTTCATTCCTCCGTTCTTCTGTTGCTTTGGCTTTGGTTGCTTCGTTCTTTTGTTACTTTGTGTGTGTTGTTCAATTCTTTGTTCAACGGGCCAAGAACCTGGGCAACTCTATTCGGTAACATTTCTAGGACAGAATTGACCTCTCAGTGGATAAGGAGGATGGAGTTCATGATTCTAGCTTGGGTGGATGGTCATAGCATTAGGTAAAACAAAGACACAGCTGGAGAAATGGGTCAGGAGGCAGGTTCTAGTGAAGTTCTACCATTAACTATTTATCTTGTGACCTTACACAAGTCACTTAACCCTCATGGGTCTCACTTGTAGTAGTGGCAAATCAGAAAAGTTGAACTCAGAAGTCCCTACCTCTTTTATAAATATATATTTATAAAACATAAAACATATATATAATATATATCATATAAGTATATGTATTATATATCATATATTTTACAAATATATATAATATATAAATTATAGTTTATAAGGATAAATTTATAAACATATAAATACACAAATTATAATACATATTGTATTATATATTCTATATATGCTATTATATATTATATTATATATTTTATATATGCATATATAACCATTTCACAAATCAGTTAAATTCCCATGGTTCTGTGTGGTGATATCAAGTAACAGAAGCTGTTGATTCAGCTCCACATACAACGATGCAAGCTCTCACATAAAACATCTGAGAAACTATTCAACAAAGTTGTAGTTGAACCTCTCCTTTTGTTAAAAGTCTATATATTTCCTTTTATTTTAGAAAATATGCAATGAATTCATACAACTCAAAGAGGAAAGAGGCTGACAGATACAGTCTATTTTTCCAGAGCCGGAAGCTCCTAGGAAAGAATATGAATTAACTCAGTCAATGTGGCTGGGTTAAAATTACACTATGTAAATAGATGTCGGGAAAATTAATAGATTATCCTCGTACTTATATCATTGTGCCAATTATTAGAATCTGAAATAAATACCTAGAAAGTTTTCTAGTTACAAAATCTCAAATTGTATAGATTACTTTTTCTTTTGCCCAAATTTTGGGAGTTGAACTATCTCTTTTATCATACCCATGCCCCCAGATCAAGATCCTGGCATCCTCAATAAGAATTTGTTCTTTTAGGTAGCATTTTTTGTTGTTGTTAAAGCTTGGGATTTCAAATTAAATTGCTCTGCAAGGGTTTTCTGATCTTAAGTATAACAAGAGAGTGGTGAAGCTGAGGTATGGGAATTCATTGAGTTGATGTTGAAAAAGTCCTTCAAGCTATGGAGTCCCTGATATACTCCTCTTCTCAAAAGCTAACTTTATCCATACGTTCATTTATTTAATAAATATTTATTGAATGTCAGCCAGTCTTACAGATTCTGAAAAATGGAACAGAAAGTAGAAGGATAAATATTTCTATCTCCTGGAGCTTATTAAAATCTAGCATAGAGGAGCAGAAATGGATAATAACATAAATGTAAATTCTGGGTTGGAATGTGATAAGTACTAAGGAGAAAAAAATACCATAAGAAAAAGGGATTGTATATATTAGATATTTTTTAATTATATTTTTTATGGGGCAATGCCTTCTTCTGTAAAATAGAATGTTCCTGATTGTGCGTATTAAAGAGGAAGATTAAAACTTTAAATAAAGTTTCCAGAAAGACCTCACCAAGAATATGAGTAAAGGCCTGAAAGAAGTGGCTTAAGGATGTGAGGCCTATATTTGAAGAAGAACCCAAGCCAGTGCAAAGGCACTGGGGCAGGAAATTCCCTAGGCTGTCTGAAAAATAGGAAGCAGGCCAGTGTACTTGCCACAGAGAGAAGGGAGTGGAGAGGGGAGTTGAGAGTTAAAGAGGTAACCAAATAAGCTGAGATGTGAAGCCTAAGGGGTCTCCATCAGGTTGGATGGGACAATAATAAAGTTTCTAATGATCTGCCAGGTTACAAAGCAGAAGATGAAGTCACGGAAAGCTGCTGAAGTATCAGGGAGCAACAATGTCCCACATTTTAAAGAAGAACCCACCCTCTACCAGTCTTTTTTATTTCTGTACTGATTTTAATTTAGCCATGAGAATGAAACAAAAGAAAACTGACTTAAGGGAATTCAGCTGTTAAAAAGGCTTTTTAAGGTAGGTATGCAATATTTTCTAGGTACGCTTAGACTAAATTCATCAGGTTTGTCCACAGATGAATGATGACCTCTAACAGTCGCTCACAGTGTTGTGATGCTGCAAGTCATCTAGCCCTCTGCTGCTTTCCTGTCTCCATCTTATTCTGCTTCGATTTTTTTTAAAAAAATAAATCCATTCCATCATCCCATTCAGCCTGATCTCTACTGCAGGCTGAGTTCTGCAATCAGGTCTCAGCCCACAGTGAAATTTTCATCAACTGAGTCATTGCAGTTGAACAGACATAGTCCCGTCCCCAGGAAGAGGACAAGATGACCTAATTGGGCTTTTTCATTTCTACCAGCAGTGATACCATGAATACAACACAATGAGTAGTGTGCTTAGCATTGTAAAAGAGTAGAACTTCTCTATATTTAAAATCATCAGGGCTCATTAGAAACAGAACAGTGTAAATTAGTGACTCTAGCACTGGAAGTTAGAACATGAAAGTTTAATTCCTAGTTTTATTACTGATTTACCATGAGACCTTAATTGATGTGCGGCACTGTCCTCAGCCTTATTGTCTATAGCTGGAGAATCTGAACCTTCTTTTATTCTGTAGCTTCTGCTTACTGGCACTATCAGAAATGAGGAGGAGCACAGTAATCAAAGCCATTTCCATTTGGCTTGAGAATTATTAATTTACTTTTGTGAAACTGACTTTTTGGGAAGCCGCAGCATTTGATATTAGAGTATAAAGCACAGTGCTGATTCAATAAAAATTAGAAATTACATGTACTGTATATGCTTTGTATCTCATTACCTTCCTCCCTTTATTACTCCTCTTTCTTCCTTCCTTACTACTCTTTTTTCCTTCTTTCACCACCCAAAGTAAATCTGTCCTTCCTCTTCCTTTTCAAGCAAGGTTTCTAGATCACGCCTTGTTTAGAAGGTGGAAAAGATTTAGTTTTTAAGAAGGGAAGTTGGAAAGTCCTGGGCTTTAAATACTCATGTTTATCATCTTTTCTCAGATAAAACAGCAGGTTATAAAAAACCCAGGTAACTAGTTCCGATGATAGGTACCAGCATCCAAGGTCAGAAAAATCCACGCACAACAGTTTCTATGGACTAGTCTGCTTTGAGTAGACCTAGAAAGCAGTCAGCAGAGGCAGGCTCTTTGCTGGATGCAATGCATGCAAGGCTTGCTTTTGAACTTAATGTCATCCAGCTTCTTATCTCAATTCTAGATTAAACCTAAAGTATTTTCCTTCCTCCAGTAATCCAAGTTACCTACAATCTAGGCCCCTTAAAAACAGGGAGTCTTAGAAAATACCCTCAGAAGTATTTAAGGAGCTGAATGCAGTGGAAGTATTTTTATTATTATTATACTTTAAGTTCTGGGATACACGTGCAGAATGTGCAAGTATGTTACATAGGTATACACATACCATGGTGGTTTGCTGCACCCATCAACCTGTCATCTACATTAGGTGTTTCTCCTAATGCTATCCCTCCCCTACCCGCTTAGCCCCTGACAGGCCCTGGTGTGTGATAGTCCCCTCCCTGTGTCCATGTGTTCTCATTGCTCAACTGCCACTTATGAGTGAGAACATGCAGTGTTTGGTTTTCTGTTCCTGTGTTAGTTTGCTAAGAATGATGGTTTCCAGCTTCATCCATGTCCCTGCAAAAGACATGAACTCATCCTTTTTTATGGCTGCATAGTATTCCATGGTGTATATGTGCCACATTTTCTTAATCCAGTCTATCATTAATGGGCATTTGGGGTGGTTCCAAGTCTTTGCTACTGTAAATAGTGCTGCAATAAACATATGTATGCATGTGTCTTTATAGTAGAATGATTTATAATCCTTTGGGTATATACCCCGTAATGGGATGGCTGGGTCAAATGGTATTTCTGGTTCTAGATCTTTGAGGAATCACCACAGTCTTCCACAATGGATAAAATCCCTGGAAGAAAACCTAGCCACAGAGTGGAAGTATTTAAGGAGCTGAATGCAGTGGCTCACACCTGTCCTAACACTTTTGGAGGCTGAGACAGGAGGACTGCTTGAGGCCAGGAGTTCAAGACCAGCCTGGACAGTACAGTGAGACCCAGTCTCTACATTTTTTTAAATAAAAAATTAAAACATTAAAAAAGAAGGGCAAAGTGCCACAATATATAAAGTTTACCCTTGAATGGTTTAAATGAAAAAAATCTAGATAGATATCACAAATGATAAATAGAGTCAAATGTTAATAATTGATGAATCTGGGGAAAAAGTATATGAGTGTTATTTGTACTATTTTTAGTATTGCAATTTTTCTGTAAGCTTGAAATTATTTCTACACATATACATACATAAAGCAGGTACTAACAGTATGAGCGTATTTTGTATATATATATATATGTAATACATATGTATGAGTCTATATATGTACATATTACATGCACAGAGAAAGCTCTAAAAGGAAAGGCACTAAGGTATTATAATGAGGATGTCCAGGAGGAGGGAATGTAAAGTTTTATGTTTCTCCTACCTATATTAGTTTTCGACATCACACACATATATCTGTAATAATAAACATTTTTTTAAAAGAGCAAGTAAATGAAAACCAGAACAATATACCACTTGTATTAGAAGGAAAACTAAAATTTTGGCCATAAGTCCTTCAAGAGGACCTCCTGTCCCTTCTGAATCATAAATTGCTTTGACTCCTTTTGAGCAATACTCTTGCCATTGTATATAAAGAATCTTTAGGGATGGCCACCCACATATCTTGATGCTGAGGCCATATTTATAATAAACACTAAATATGTCAGCTAGGTCAACCACTCACCGTGGTGTCTGGTTAGGTCTGGACGAGCATGAATTTAAATATATTGCTTTTCATTCATACCTCAAAGCCACTCCATTTACATATCCCTAAAATTTGTCAGTAGTGGTCCATCTTAGGGCTAGAAATTACCAAGGTATGAGTAGTGTATGAAGTTGCAATCCAACAGACAATGGCTGGTGAGTAGCCTGGCTTGTTTCCCTTCTTTGATTGGACATAACAGCTCCCGGACCTCGATTTTGACATCCCTACAAGTAACAAAGGCATAGCAGGGTTCGTGAAGGCCAAGTTAAGTTTCCCCAACTGCATTTCACCACCTGGTTTCAGGCTTTCAAGCAGGCTGAAAAGTTGGAGAGGTCACATGGCCATTAGCTGGGTGTCTTCACCTGTGCTGGCCTTAGTCCTCTCCCAATAGGGCAATCTGTGAAGTTGTTAATGGCTTAACAATTACAGAATACCCTTCATAGTCTACTCTGTTCACCACTCACCTCAAAGAAACTTTTAAATTTGATGTCATTTGGGCTAACAGTTATTTTTTTTCCAGAAACAGTATTTATTCTGCACTGTGTCTTTACATCATAATTCATGATGGTTTGTCAGCATTTGTACTTATCAAAGGTCATTATCAACCCTGCCCTAAGTCTTTGCTCTGGCTTTCCCAGAATCCTGCCAAAAATGATTATGTCACCTAAATAGATAAATGTCTCTAGGTAATTTATATCCCCCAATTACCTTCTCTATTCAACAATGAAAACTGGCAGAGGCCCTGGAAATGTTTGGGCAGTTTTTCAAATTAATACTCGCCCCCTTTCTCACATACAGGGCAGATGAAGTCAGTTTTTTTCTTGATCTCCTTTAGCCGTAGGTGTTTAATCATTCTTACTCCTCAAGTCCACAAGTGACCTCTAGTGTCTCCTTGGCAGTCAGTCCAAGGTGCCTTGAACTTCAGGGACAGGTTACTCATCCATTTTAGTGCGCATATTCAGAATGCAATAGTCCATGTAATGATAGTTTGCCAGATTGTTTTTATACCACCATGATGGGCCATACCTAAGGCTCTGGAATTTGGGTGTAATGATGTTAATGACAGCTTAATATGCTCTCATATGTATTTGGTTTTTGACCTTACAACCTGTCTAGAATGCTCCTGCAAAGTATGTGGATCATTTTAGTTCTATTCTTTGTTGTCATGCTGAACATACTATAGATTTCATTCAAGGAAGGAGAAAATTGTTTCTATCTTAAAAGTTGTCCTCCTACTTTCTCCTTCGCCTTGTTGGGTACTGAGAAATCAAAATTCAAACGTTTTGCTTTAATTTGGTAGATACCATAGAAGCAGCTCTGTTTAGAAAATCAAGGGTATGGCCAGGTGCAGCAGCTCACGCCTGTAATCCCAGGTCTTAGGGAGGCAGAGGCAGGAGGATAGCTTGAGCCCAGGAATTCGAGACCTGCCTGTGCAATATAGTGAGACCCCGTTCTCCACAAAAAAAGGAAAAAATTACTAAAAAGACAAAAAGAAATAAATAAATAAATAAGCAAACATCAAGGGTATGTCACATATCTCTGTTTGGCCAGTGTGTTCATTCTCTTCTTTTAGGTAGCAGAAAATAAACATGAGTAGAAAAACATATCTAAACATGCAAGGTCGGCCAGGCATGGTGGCTCAAACCTGTAATCCCAGCACTTTGGGAGGCCAAGGTGGGTAGATCACCTGAGGTCAGGAGTTCGAGACCAGCCTGGTCAACATAGTGAAACCCTGTCTCTACTAAAAATACAAAAATTAGGTGGGCCTGGTGGTGGGCGCCTGTAATCCCAGCTACTCGGGAGGTTGAGGCAGGAGAATCACTTGAACCCAGGAGGCAGAGGTTGCAGTGAACCAAGACCATGCCACTGTACTCCAGCCTGGACAACAGAGACTCCATCTCAAAAAAAAAAAAAAAAAAAAAGCTAAGTTTGCCTGCTGCTGACACTACTGGCTTGTCTTTCTAAAAGATGGAATTTATTCCCAGAACTAATGACACACTCCATCCACAGGCCTCCCAGAACAGGGCATATAATACTAGATTATCTACCCCCTAGATGATCCCAGAGCCACTGGGAAAAATTCAAGTCTAAACTAAAAAAAAAAAAAATTTATAAAAGCAAGAGTAATTCTCTGAACTTAAGTCATGCAGGCTCTAAACTGTTTACCTCTGACTTGTGAGATGACATCAGCATTTCCCATTAGTTTCAACCTGATATAATTTGAGGACTTTCTATAAGAGAAATAATACAAAATTACATATGCAAAATCAGATGTGAAGGAGAGTATTTAATTAAAATTAGAAAAAAATCACAGAGAATTACAAAATTCAAAAAGCTGGCTGTGGCAAAATAAAGACGGCCGTGATTTCTTTGCTACTCATCCCACTGAGAGGTGAAGTCTAGTTCCACTTTCCTTGAATGTGGACTGGCTTCAGTGACTTGACAATTTTGCTATGGCAGAGTGAGATTAGGTCACAAGAAACCTGTTACCCTTTCACTCAGGCCTCTTGGAACCCATCCATAATGCGATGAGGATGCACCAGTATTCCCAGGAGACATATGTGGGCAGGAACCAAGGCTCCTGGTTGAACAGCTTCCAACTGAGCTGCCAGTCAGCAGCCAGTAACAACTCTCCAGCACGCAGTGATTCCCCACACTGTTGAAAACTCCTCTCTAGCCATTTGCAATAGTGCTTAGAAAGGAGCGCTGAAGTCAGACTGCTTAAATTTGAATATCTGATCCCACTTTATAGCTGCATGACTTTGGGAAAGTTACCTAAGTACTATACTTCAGTTTCCTCATCTAAATAATGGAGAAATACCTTCCTATTGCACATGGTTTTTTGAATGAAACAACATGAATTGATTATGTATACAGCACTTAAACAAATGTCTGCAAGTGCTCAATAAATGTGAGCTATTATAAGTAGGTATCGTCTTGCTGGGCACAATGGCTCAGGCCTATTAACCCAGCACTTTGGGAGGCCGAGGCAGGTGGATCACAAGGACAAGAGTTCGAGACCAGCCTGACCAACATGGTGAAACCCCATCTCTACCAAAAATACAAAAATTAGCCAGGCACAGTGGCGTGCACCTATAATCCCAGCTACTCAGGAGGCTGAGGCAGAAGAATTGCTTGAACCCAGGAGGCAGAGGTTGCAGTGAGCCAAGATCACGCCACTGCACTCCAGCCTGGGTGACAGAGCGAGACTCCGTCTCAGACAAACAAACACTAAGTAGGTATCATCTAAGCTCCCACAAAACTCTTTGATGCTGGCTACTAGAGGGTGTTCAGCAGTCTCCTAATGCTGACCTTGCCCTCTTCTATGTGATCTCTGAGGTCTTCTCTTTGGTCTCTTGCCCTCAGACCTCCTCCCAGGCTTCATTGCTTTCCTGGCTTCCTCCCAGGAAGTTGGAGTAGCTCAGGCACATCATCGACTTTCCAGGTGCATCTTCCTGGCATAAATGCTGTATCTTTTCTCTTCAGATCTTACCTTTAGATACTTTACTACTTACTAGTATTTTATTTATTCTATAAAGTTATTATTTCTCAGGGCAATCTGTATGTTCTGATTAAGAAAAAGTTTTCATACAAGGAGGTTGGCTCAGGTTAGTAAAAAGATGAATGTTTTGAGATACACATTCTCCCTATACTTAAAGCATTAGACAAGAATTTCTCATCTTCTTTGACCTTTCTGCTCTGAGTCACATTCCTTCTCACCGTTTCAAGAACTTTCCTCCTGAAGTTATGCCTTTCCTCTTCTGCATCAACTAAAATTTCTTTCCTGTTGGGTCTTTCCTCTTATGAGAATATGCACGATTATCATTCATCTTAAAAATAAAATCAGGGGGGAAGATCCAAGATGGCCGATTAGGAACAGCTCAGGATTGCATCTCCCAGTGAAAGCGCAGAGGAGACCCAATCCAAAAGTCAGCAACTACAAAGACGACAGGTGGATAAATCCACAATGATGGAAAGAAACCAGCGCAAAAAGGATGAAAACACCCAAAACCAGAACACCTCTCCTCCTCCAAGGGATCACAACTCCTCACCAGCAAGGGAACAAGGCTGGATGGAGAATGAGTGCGATGAAATGACAGAATCAGGCTTCAGAAGGTGGGTAATAAGAAACTTCTGTGAGCTAAAAGAACATGTTCTAACCCAATGCAAAGAAACTAAGAACCTTGAAAAAAGATTTGATGAAATGCTAACGAGAATGGACAAATTATAGAGGAATATAAGTGAATTGATGGAGCTGAAAAACACAACATGTGAATTTCATGAAGCATACACAAGTTTCAACAGCCGAATTGACCAAGCAGAAGAAAGGATATCAGAGGTTGAAGACCAACTAAACGAAATAAAACAAGAAGGCAAGATTAGAGAAAAAAAGGGTAACAAGGAATGAACGAAGTCTCCAAGAAATATGGGACTATGTGAAAAGACCTAATCTACGTTTGATAGGT
>CAUYLG010020369.1:0-66355 GCA_963573385.1 Cacajao melanocephalus
TGATGGTGTTGTGGAGGTTTGTGTTGTTGATGAGGATGGTGTTGTGGATGGTGACGTTGGTGTTGGTGGTGATGGTGATGAGGATTATCGTGATGTTGATGAGGATGGTGGGGTGGATGTTGATGATGGTGATGGTGATGGTCATGAGGACAATGGTGATGTTGATGAGGACAGTGATAATAGTGATGGTGATGATGGTGATGGTAGTGATGGTGATGAGGACGATGGTGATGGTGATGAGGATGGTGGTGAGGATGGTGACGATGGTGATGGTGGTGATGCTGATGAAGACAATGGTGATGTTGAGGACAGTGATGATAGTGATGATGATGATGGTGATGGTGGTGAAGGTGATGAGGATGATGATGATGGTGATGAGGATGGTGGCAAGGATGGTGACGATGGTGATGGTGGCGATGCTGATGAGGACGATGGTGATGTTGATGAGGATGGTGGTGATGGTGATGAGGACAATGGTGATGTTGATGAGGATGGTGGTGAGGATGGTGACGATGGTGATGGTGGTGATGGTGATGAGGACGATGGTGATGTTGATGAGCATGGTGATGAGGATGGTGATAAGGATGATAGTGATGGTGATGAGGATGGTGGTGAGGATGGTGACGATGGTGATGGTGGTGATGGTGATGAGGATGATAGTGATGTTGATGTGGATGGTGGTGAGGATGGTGATGATGATGATGGTGGTGATGGTGATGAGGACAATGGTGATGTTGATGAGGACAGTGATGATAGTGATGGTGATGATGGTGATGCTGGTGATGGTGATGAGGATGATGGTGATGGTGATGAGGATGGTGGTGAGGATGGTGACGATGGTGATGGTGGTGATGCTGATGAGGACGATGGTGATGTTGATCAGCATTGTGGTGAGGATGGTGACGATGGTGATGGTGATGAGGGTGATAGTGATGTTGATGAGGATGGTGGTGAGGATGGTGACGATGGTGATGGTGGTGATGGTGATGAGGACAATGGTGATGTTGATGAGGATGGTGATGATAGTGATGGTGATGACGGTGATGGTGGTGATGGTGATGAGGACAATGGTGATGTTGATGAGGATGGTGATGATAGTGATGGTGATGACGGTGATGGTGGTGATGGTGATGAGGACGATGGTGATGGTGATGAGGATGGTGATGACAGTGATGGTGGTGATGGTGATGAGGACGATGGTGATGGTGATGAGGATGGTGGTGAGGATGGTGACGATGGTGATGGTAGTGATGGTGATGAGGACGATGGTGATGTTGATGAGGATGGTGATGAGGATGGTGATGATGGTGATGGTGGTGATGGTGATGAGGATGATGGTGATGTTGATGAGGATGGTGATGATGGTGATGAGATGATGGTAATAAGGATGGCGATGATAGTGATGTGATGTTGGTGATGAGGATGGTGATGATGAGCATGTTTACAACGATGATAACAAGGACAGAAATGCCTCTGCAGCCTACTTTTCCTTCACAACCTTGGCCGTGGGTCTGCAGGAGCAGCCAGGTCTTAGGCCGTGCTCCAGGGCATCCTGTTTGCAAGCAGGCACTGCACTCCATTCCTCTTGTTTCCTGGACCAAGTGTTCTCATCTTTAATGTTTCTTTGTTCTTAACTGTGAAGATCCTTTTAGCAGAGGCTGGAATCCTGATGTCCTGGGAAGCACATCGACGTGTCCAGGTCACTTCCTTCAAGGCCCTGTCCAGCCCAGGGAGGCAGCTTGATGTTAATGGGTCATAAGAAACCTTGGTGTGACCTGGCCAGAGTCCCTGGTACAGGGTACAGGGAGGGGCCTCGGCCCAACCTCTGCAGGGTTTCAGGGTAGATAGACTGGCATGGAGGGGCGCTGGCCCCAGAGACCGCCTACCTCAGTTAAACCACCACCCTCCTCAAAACTACCTGCACTAGATTTGCCTCCTCTGAAGTGCCACCCGAGTCCTTTCCTCCCAAGCCGAACTGTGTCATCCAGCATGTTCTCTGCTGTCCCCGGCTCCTTACAGCTGTTTTGTTCTGCGTGTGTATGTGTGTGCGCATGTGTGTGTGTATAATCCCAGCCACTCAGGAGGCTGAGGTGTGAGCCACCCCTCCCGACTTCTTTGTGTTAAGTTGACTGTGAGCCTCTCGCATCCTCTTTTGCAGAATGAGGGTTTTTCTTTTGACCTGCAGAGTATCTCAGTATTTCTGAGTCTCCTTCTTGCCTAGAACCCCTCACCGCAGGCCTCCATGAGATGCTGCCCTTGCAGAACTCAGTCTGCACTGAGGTGGCTAGGCTCTATTCACTTGGCTGTGTGACTTCAGCAGGACCGTGGTCTTCCCTGACCCTTGGTTTCCTTTTCATTAGGCGGGGGTTCGAGTGAACTCTGCTGGGGTCGCTGTGAGGGTGAAGGTGGCAGCACCCACACACGGCTTGCTCACAAACCAGGTCGGCAAACTGTTTCTGTGAATGGTGTGATACTAAATAATTCCAGCTTTGTGGGCCACACAGTGTGTCATAACAACTCAGCTCTGCTGTTGTCGCGGGAAGGCAGCCATGGACAATGCGTGAACACATAGGTGTGGCTGGCTGCCAAGAACACATCCTTTACAGAAGCAGCAGTCAGCCCTTGGGCCGGTTTGCCAGGTGCCAGTAGAATAGGAGGCCGGACGCCTGAGGCTCTGACAGGGGTTCCACTCTGGCCCCCCGACACGGAGCTCTGGTCTCGTCTGGGGCGATTCCAATGGGAATGTCCCAGGCTGAGGAGGATCCTCTGCTACCTCTTGGACTCCTCATCTCCTGAGGAGCGCTGGATCCCACTGGCCCTGCATGGGTGAGCTTCCCTGTGGTCTTAGCAGGCGCTGTTCATGTGTCGTAGGCCAGCCACTGCCCCCAGCTCAGTTTCTAACGTGAAGGGCTGGGCAGTCCCTGGGATGGCTCCAATGGGAGCCTGTCCAGCTGCTCTCCTGCTGACTGAGACGGATCCAAGGCTGCTGAGAATGAGCCAGCAAGAGCCTCAGGACCCACACGTGTCTTTCTACAGCAGAATAAATTCTGCTCGGGCAGAGGCCGCTTGCCTGCCTGGTTGATCATGTTTTACAAGTGCCGAGGGCACGAGAACGCATGGGGATGTGCCCACCCGCCTTCCTCCACTGCAGTGGCGGGCAGACCCACCAGCCGGGCCTTGGCTCCTGGGAGGGACTCACATCCCAGCGACCCTCTGCTGCTCAGCGGACTCTGCCTGAGCCCTGACCAGCCCCGGGGGCTCTTGTTATGTGTTTCTGGTTTGCACGTCTATCGTGTGCACCCCAGGGTCCACTGCATGCACGGAGTCTGTGCTCTTACCTCATGCACCCTGAGCATGTGCTCTTGTACTTCCTCCTGCCCTGTTAAAGCCGACACTCTGGGCTCACAGGCAGTGGTCAGCCTTGTGCATGCAGCAGATCCAGGGGTCCTGGGGCGGGTGTGGGAGGGCTTGGGCTTAGGCCTGGATGCTAGCTCATGGGAATGGATGTGGCCCTGCAGAGCTAGGCACCGGGAACTGGGCAGGGTCAGGCAGGCAGATGGGCATGGGGGGCAGGTGTGTGGCAATGCTGGGCCCAGGCCTGGCTCAGGGCAAATTCCGGGCTCGGTGCATCCCCAGGGTGGGGGCATGCCAGCCACTGGCCACTTCCTCATTAGCATCCTCTGGGGACTCCGCTTGCTCTGGCTGCTGGATTGAATTAGCTGCGGGACCAAGATGAGCCCTTGGTGGAGACAGGATTCTCCAGATAATTAGGCAGCGAGGGTTTGTTGGGTCCTGATGGAGTGTGGAAGAGCAGGGTGGGCTCTCGCCTCCTGTGGGGCAAAGGGGAGCTGGCTGAGTGGGGGTGGCTGAGCCTTTACTGCCCAGCAAGGCCTTTTAGCACCCCAGGGGCCATGAGGCTGGGAAGCCTGCTCACCCTGGGTCTGTGGCTTCTCCTGCTTCACTTATTATTATTTATCTGATAATATCTTTAATTACAAGATTTTGTGTACTTTTAGGCATGTTTCTTGTAAGTAGCATATGATTGGATTTGACCTTTGGTTGTGTTTGCTATTGATTATACCCACACCAGTTCTCACGTTCCTCAACTTGACACCCCCTCCAAGAGAATTTGCTGGACTGAAGGGCCCAGCCCTGGCCTAGCCTGCTGGCCCTGGACCCACCCACATCCCGTTGTCTCGGTGAGCTCAGCATCATGGGGCAGGGACAAGCCCTGCTTGCCAGGGCAAGGCATGGAGCCGAGGGGGCTGACGGAGCACCAGGCACACTCAGGAGGCCAGTTCTGAAGGCTCTGCCGACACTGGGCCTCAGTTTCCCCCATAGCACGTAGCTGGGCCTGGAGCGCTTCAGTCTAAGTCCGGCGCCCTCTCACCAGGCAGGTGTCCTTGCCGGTTATTGACCTGGCCTGCCCACCCCGCCACTGCAGCCAAGATCAATAAGGAGCAGGGGCCGGGGCCAGGGCAACAGGGGCTGGTGCCCACACCCCCAGAAGATGCAGGGCCCCTCAAGGGCAGACTGCCCCCAACCAGGAGCTGCTGCCAGCCTCTTGCCCCCACACCCGGAGCCCCGGAAGGGCACAGGAAGCGCCGTGGGAATGGAGCTGCCCCTGCACGTGTCCGGGGGCCTGAGGATGGACGGCGGGTGGGTGTGCATGTGAGAAGCAAGCGAGGATGGGGGACAGATGGATGGGGGGCGGGGGGAGTGAGTCAGTAGTGGAGGGCCAGGAGTGGGGAGCAGGCGTGGGAGGGGTGCCCTGACCCTCTGTGGTGTGGGGATGACACAGGCCCGCCACCCCCGCTGGAGCTATTTCTGGCCTCGGTACGCTGAGCTGTGGCCTCTTGTTCTGCCTCATAACTGTGGTCTGTGACGTGACTGCCTCATGGGGACATGGCTGTTGTCCGAGAGGATCCTGAGCTGACCGATGTCCCGGCTGTGCTACAGCTGGCCCCACCCCCGGCCCCAGCCCTGGGAAGCAGCATCAGAGCCTCCCTGGAGATTCCCCTCCCAGCCACCCATGGCACAGGAGGGCGCTGCCCGCCTCTCCGCATGTGACTGCAGCCCAGCCCCTCCATGCCCTCCCCCATCACTAGCCAGGCCACCAGCCTTTGTGCTTGGGCAGGACGTGCCTCGTGGCCCCTCCAGGCAGCACTGTGACTCCCTCCCCTGGCTGCTCCACCCGGGTAGTCTGGGGTGGGATCAGGCGGGGCTTAACCACTCACTCTCTCAGTCTCTTAATCTGTAAATGTGTTGCTGACTCACATCGTTTTATAGCAGATGATGGGACCCTCCGGTGATCCCAGCCCAGGAGTGGCATTGGAGCCCGAGGGCGCCAAGCTGCGCATGGATGAAAGCTGGTGCTCAGGCCCTCCACAGCTGCCTGCCCTGTGCTGCCTCCTGGCCTCACTGGGCAGAGGCAGAAGCATCCCTGTGGGACCTCAGCCCAGGCTTGGCAGGGCACGGAGGTGGGCGGGGCCCAGGAACAGTGGGGGCCAGAGATGACATGAAGAAGGCCATCCCTGCTCGGCTCAGCTCCCTGGGCTGCTGGAGTGAGCTGCTGACCTCAGCAGCCGCCTGCCTGGAGCCTCCCACTGCCTTTTCCCCATCCCCCTTCTCCACCCCTCCCCTCTGGCTCCTCCCACCTCCTCCCCTCTCTCCCTCCCTCCCTTCTCACCCTCTCCTGCGGTGAAATGAACAGCCCTCTGCTCACCGCAGCTGGTGGTGCAGGTGCCCACCTGGGCCGATTGCCGCTCCCGTCCGGGGGACGCGTCCTGGACTGTTTGCTGCCTGGCCTCCTGGGCCTTCAGCCTGGTGGTCCTGGGTCCTGCCCTGCCCAGTCTGGCTGCTGCAGGGAGAGGCTCCGGTAGGTATCCAGTCACTGTCCCCCCTGGGAAAGATCAGAGCCTTCCAGGCAGGAGAGCCAGCCCTCCCCACACTGTGGCTCCTGAGCCAGGCCTGGGCTGAAACAGGACCTCCCAGCCATGACCCAGCTCTGACAGCAGCAGGGCCATCCTCTGGGGGGGGGGTCCCAGGAGGAGACCCTGGAGGAAAGAGATGCAAATTGGCCTGGGATGGTGGGAAACGCACAGAGGTACCAGTCTGTGTGCAGCCTGGGGGCCTTGCAGGTTCAGGTGGCCGCAGGGCCAGCCTGGGGGGACAGTGGACAGGCACACTCCATGTAGTTTCTCTGGGAGAGCTGGAGCCATGGCAGGGCTGTCTCCGGAAGGACAGCAGAGTGTCCTGTTGGAGTCCACCGGGCAGGGAGAGGAGAGAGAAAGGTGGGCGAGATGGCCAGAGAGGCCTTGTGGCCTTGAGGCTGCAGAGCCCAGGGGGACAGGTCAGGGGCCATGGGCCAGGGAGGTTTTTTGGGGTAGGGAGGGGCTCCAGTCCACCATGGGGACAGGGAGGAGGCTGGTGAGTCACCAGTCGGGCCCCTGGGGTGGGGTCAGAGGACGCCCTCCCACCACCTGCCTGGGTCTCCCTCATCCCAGGGCCCTGGCTGTGAAGACAAACCCATGCCACAAAGTTGGGTTTGATTATCTCATAAAAAGATGCCCCCTCCTGCTCGCTCAGCAGAGGGGTTGCCATGGAGACCAGCGGGCAGGCCCCAAGGGGGGCCGGGCTGGAGCCGATCGCCGTGGCTGCAGTGAGAAGAAAGCCCGCCTCACCCGACTCTCAGAAGTTGGTTTACGAAAAGCCGTGCCTTTGCACCCGATACCCACTTCCTGGCAGAACTGAGCGCCACGTGGCCACACCCCCACATCTTCCCTTGTCCCCCCCGCCCCCGAGCCCGAGCCACCATGTGGCTCCGTCCTGGCACCTCACTGGAGTGTGTTTAGAGTGGACACAGCGGCTTCGGGAGGGAGGAGATTCCTGAGCACAGGGCTCAGTTCTGGGGGAGTGAGCTAAGCCCCGACCGCAGCTGAACTCACAGCCCACAGCTTCGGGCCTGGAGCCACAGGACGGTGGTGGGATGGTGGTGTGGCTCAGTGGTGATGTGGCGGGTGTGGTCACCATGCGTGGCTAGTCTTGGTGGGTGCAGTCAGTCACATGGTAGGGTCGGTGACAAGGCTCAGGTGGTGATCCCCACAGTCAGTGATGTGGTGTGATCAGTAATGTGGCAGAGTCGCCCCCCACAAGCACCTGGGGCCTCCACCCACCTGGCCCCGGGACAGGAAGTGCCATTTACATAGCACAGTTTCCCTCTGGTGACAGCAGGTGAGACACCAGTGGGGAGCTGGCATGGTCAGGCCCCACCTTCCCAAGAAGAGTGTATAGAAGGAGAGCGGAGGGGTGTCCGCTGTTTAAACAGCACCAGGGCCAAGTCCAGACCCCCATCCCTGTGCTGCCATCTCCTTGGTAGCCAACAAATGGCCCTGGGGCAGTCATGGCATGGGAGGCCCCCAGGCTCTGGGGAGGGGGTCTCAGGACCTGTGAACCTGAGTCTAGGAGGATGCACATGACCGGTGCCCACTGCCTGTGCTGGGCTTGCTGGCTCTGCATTTGGGGTGTCTGCACTGTCTGCTCAAGTAGAATGGACACAGTGAGGCAGGGGCCCCAAGGTGGGTTGCAAGGCCCCGGGGTCACAGCTCTGGGTCAGGGAAGCTGGCTGTAGTCCACTCCTTCCTCCTGCCTGGCTCCAGCCCCAGCACTTAGCCTCGTGTCTGCAGAATCCTGTTCTTAGGCAGCTGCTGAGGAAGGTGTTAGCTGTCAACGCAGGTGTTAGCTGATAACTCAAGTGTTAGCTGATAAGCCATAACCCTCCCAGGGGGATTCACATTTTAATAGACTCACTCCTGAAGGCGGAAAGAATCTTCAGCATTAGAAAGGGGTGGGGGCTCAATAGCGGAAGGAGAGGCAGGAAAGCTTACTCCGGGGTGATTGGCTCCGCTGGTGAGACCAGCTCTGGATGCGGCACCCCAGCAGGGGCTACTGCCCATGTAGGGCCTTGGTGAAGCCCCAGGTGTGTCTGGCCCCACAGTGGAGGACGGGGTGCAGGCCCCGGGGTCTTGGGGGGAACCCACTGGGAGGCTGTCCCTGCTGATGGCGTCTGGGTGGGAGGGGTGCAGGCAGCTGGCACTGCAGGGGTTGGCTGGGGAGGAGTGAACTCCTCCCAGGGAGGAGATGGAGCAGAGAATGAGGCCAGGGGCGGAGGCTGCAGGAAGTGCTTAAAAGGAGGAAGTGTGGAGGAGGGAGCAGCCTGCCTGGGTGGCTGTGGGACGTGACTCCTCCCGAGCCCTGGACACACTGGCCCTCTACCCCGGCCCTTGGGCATCCAGGCACTGTCTCTGGAATAGCCGAGGTGCCCAGAGGGACCTCAGCCCCGCTGCAGTGTTTCCTAGGGCTTGTGGATGGAACCTCCACTGGGCCCCCCGGGACTCCTACAGTGTGGGCTCTGTATCACTGCAGTCCTGAGGAGGTGCCTGCAGTCTCGAGTGGAGGCCTCCAAGTGAGTGCCCCTGGTGACCCGGCGGGCTGCTCCCGAGTATGTGAGCACTGCATGTGTGGTGTGAGGAGTCTGCAGATGTGGCTTCCAGGGGGAGTGTGTGGCTCCGAGCCGTGTTCTAGCCCAGCATTGTCCATGTGGCCTGTGAATCGGGGATTCTAACATCCCAGTTCCCAGGGGTGGTGGCCACATCTCCGTCCCAGCCCCAGGACCTCCGGAGACCCAATCCCCAGGGCCCACCTGGCTCCAGAACCTCCAGCTCCTCCAGTACCCCTGCCCTGCCTGCTAACCACCCTGTCCTCTGCCCGTAGGGAGCCGGCTGCTGGCATGGGTGCTGTGGCTGCAGGCCTGGCGGGTGGCAGCCCCGTGCCCAGGTGCCTGCGTGTGCTACAATGAGCCCAAAGTGACGACGAGTTGCCCCCAGCAAGGCCTGCAGGCTGTGCCCGCGGGCATCCCGGCCGCCAGCCAGCGCATCTTCCTGCACGGCAACCGCATCTCACACGTGCCAGCCGCCAGCTTCCGCGCCTGCCGCAACCTCACCATTCTGTGGCTGCACTCGAACGTGCTGGCCCGAATCGACGCGGCCGCCTTCGCCGGCCTAGCCCTTCTGGAGCAGCTGGACCTCAGCGACAACGCGCAGCTCCGGTCTGTGGACCCTGCCACGTTCCACGGCCTGGGCCGCCTGCACACACTGCACCTGGACCGCTGCGGCCTGCAGGAGCTGGGTCTGGGTCTGTTCCGCGGCCTGGCTGCCCTGCAGTACCTCTACCTGCAGGACAACGCGCTGCAGGCGCTGCCTGACGACACCTTCCGCGACCTGGGCAACCTCACGCACCTCTTCCTGCACGGCAACCGCATCGCCAGCGTGCCCGAGCGCGCCTTCCGCGGCCTGCACAGCCTCGACCGCCTCCTGCTGCACCAGAACCGCGTGGCGCACGTGCACCCGCACGCCTTCCGTGACCTCGGCCGTCTCATGACGCTCTATCTGTTTGCCAACAATCTATCAGCGCTGCCCACCGAGGCCCTGGCGCCCCTGCGTGCCCTGCAGTACCTGAGGCTCAACGACAACCCCTGGGTGTGTGACTGCCGGGCGCGCCCGCTCTGGGGCTGGCTGCAGAAGTTCCGAGGCTCCTCCTCGGAGGTGCCCTGCACCCTCCCCCAACGCCTGGCCGGCCGTGACCTCAAGCGCCTAGCTGCCAGTGACCTGGAGGGCTGCGCTGTGGCCGCCAGGCCCTACCACCCCATCTGGACCGGCCGGGCCACCAACGAGGAGCCACTGGGGCTTCCCAAGTGCTGCCAGCCAGACGCCGCCGACAAGGCCTCGGTGCTGGAGCCTGGGAGACCGGCCTCGGCAGGCAATGCGCTGAAGGGGCGCGTGCCGCCTGGCGACAGCCCGCCGGGCAACGGCTCCGGCCCACGGCACATCAATGACTCCCCCTTTGGGACTTTGCCTGGCTCTGCCGAGCCCCCGCTCACCGCAGTGCGGCCTGAGGGCTCCGAGCCACCCGGGTTCCCCACCTCAGGCCCTCGCCGGAGGCCAGGCTGTTCCCGCAAGAACCGCACCCGCAGCCACTGCCGTCTGGGCCAGGCAGGCAGCGGGGGCAGCGGGACTGGTGACTCGGAGGGCTCAGGTGCCCTGCCCAGCCTCGCCTGCAGCCTCGCCCCCCTGGGCCTGGCGCTGGTGCTGTGGACAGTGCTGGGGCCCTGCTGACCCCCAGCGGACATGAGAGCGTGCTCAGCAGCCAGGTGTGTGTACATACGGGGTCTCTCTCCACGCCGCCAGCCAGCCGGGCAGCCGACCCGCGGGGACGCCAGGCCAGGCCCTCCCTGACGGATGCCTCCCGCCCGCCACCCCCATCTCCACCCCATCATGTTTACAGGGTTCGGCGGTAGCGTTTGTTCCAGAACGCCGCCTCCCACCCAGATCGCGGTATATAGAGATATGCATTTTATTTTACTTGTGTAAAAATATCGGACGACGTGGAATAAAGAGCTCTTTTCTTAAGCTGTGGCTTCTCAGGCTAGGGTGCTGTGGGCGGTGAGAAGCAGGGGTGGGCGCTGGACGGGCAGCCTCTCCCCCATCACAAGGCCCCAGAGGAAGAGGAGTTGCCTGGCACCACAGGCGGGGCAGCCTGGCCAAGGGCAGCTCCAATGCCAGGTGCCCGTGCCTCCCCAGCCACACAGATGGAGTGTGCTTGGTGGCTGACATCGTTGAGTCTGGCTGACGGAGCACACGCCGGGTCCATGGGTCTGGACACAGCAGCCTCTGTGGGGACATTTGCTCTGAGGCCCTCCACCCCAGTCAGCCCGCCCAGGCAGCCCCCAGGAGGAGGCTGAGGATGAGGGACGCGCCTCCTACCGCTGGTGGGTGGCAGATGAGGAAGGTCCTGAAGGAGAGGTGGACGGGTCAGGCCCGGCCTCAAGGCCCACTGGGGGCTCCACGCACCCTCACAACACGGCCGGTGGTCACACTAATGCTTGTGCCCGGGGCACTTCGACTTACACCATGCCCACACCCCAAACACAGGCCCTGGTGAGTCTGCATGTCCCTGCACCCATGTATGCATACACACATGCAAACACAGCATGGCAGGGAACACATGTGCACACACAGCAGGGAACACATGTGCACACACAGCAGGGAACACGTGCACACGCATGCACACAGCAGGGCAGGGAACACACATGCACACAGCAGGGAACATGTGGACACATGCACACAGCAGGGAACACACGTGCACACACATGCACATGGCAGGGCAGGGAACACGTGCACACACAGCAGGGCAGGGAATACACGTGCACACACAGCAGGGCAGGGAACACACATGCACATACATGCACGCACCGTGGGCTCTCAAGCAGCCCCCATCCAGGCAGAAATATGCACAGGCAGAAATGTGCACAGGCAGAAATGTGCACAGGCACACTTTCCCAAGGCCTGGGCCGAAGAGGACTCAGAAACAAAAGGCAAGGGCCACGTGCCCAGGAAGCCTTCCTAGGGAAGGGCCCCCTCCCCACCAGGGCAGTAGCTGGGGACGGGGAGAGGGAGAAAAACAGGGACGTGGGGGAGGGTGTGGGGGAGCGTTGCTGGTGGAGCCAGATGGTCGTGGGGGCGGCCGGGGCTCCAGAAGCCTGGGGGGAGGAGAAGGAGGGAGAAGTGGGGAAGACGCGCAACAGCCAAGGCCCCAGCTCCTCCACCCGCTTCTCTGTGCTTCTGCTGCAGCCCAGGCGGGAGCTCAGACCCTCGCATCGCGCCAGGGCAGACTCAGGATTCGGTCAGGATCTTGTCTGGCCTGGACCCTCTTCTGGGTCCTCCCACGCACTGTCTTTTCTTCCAGGAGACCCTGTGCCTCTAGGCTCCCCATGCGGCTGCCTACACCTCCACCTGCAGTTTGCCCCTCTGCTTACCTGAGCTCCAGGGCCGGCAGCCTTACCAGGGGCTGGGGGTCGCTCAGGCAGGGCAGCCCTGCTGGGGTGGGGTGCTGTTTGCCCAGGACTCCCTCTGCAGCCCGTCTGGGCCCAGGAGAGCCTTGGCAGACCCAGCAGAAGCCTCTCTGTGGACAGCCTGACGTCAAGATGTGGCATGGTCTCTGCTCTGTGCCTGGAGCCCCACATCAGCACCCCTGGCACCCCCAGTCTCTGCGACCCCCCAGCCAGGCCCAGGAGTCTACCAGGCTGTGCCTGGGCACCGGCATGGGCAGAGATTTATTAATCCAGTTTTTCTCCTAAGTGGCCCTCGTCGTGCCTGAGAAGATACAGCCAAACTGCTGGATCTGGGGTAGGGCTCTCAGATGAGGCTGGGGGCTCCTGCAGTCAGAGCCAGGAAACCAAAGTCACCCATTTGCAAAGAGCCTTCACCCCCACCTGAGCGGCCCACCTGCAGTGGATGCTGGTGGCCTCGGAGCTGCCCTGGCTTGTGGAAGGACAGCAGGTCCCACTTCAGCTTACACCTCCGGGAAGAGGAGCTCATTACCTCTGCTGGGCCTATTCCTCACTAAGAAGCCAGCACCTGTCGCCCTCAGGCCACCTTCGGGGCTGACTGTCACTACCAGCTGCCCTCAGGGCTCTGCACCCTCCCCTCCAGGCCACAGTGGGGGCCTGTGTAGTGGCAGGGGTGGGGAGTGGGCCACAGTCCCACCAGACCTGAGGAACGGGGTGAGAGGATCCGGAAGGAAGTGGAGAGTTTTAAGTTGGACTCAGCAGGATGCATGGACGCTTCCATGGGGTGGAGGCGGTGGGTGGGGCTCCCAGGCGTCCGTCCTGAGCAGCCGGCACGGGGCACCCATCCCTGAGGTGGGGGCGCCGAGAGGAGCGGCCGCTTTGTCGAGGCCCAGGAGACATCTGGGCGGGGGTGTCGCGTGGGCTGTGCAGGCTGAGCTCAGCAGAGGGGCCCGGCTGGAGGACACATTTGGGAGTCGTGAGCACTTGGGTGATATTTACAGCCCAGGAAGAGATGAGCTCACCGGCCGGCCGCTGCTGACGAGGGCCTGGGAGGGGGCGGGGCGCTGGGCCGGGGGCCCAGGGACTCAGCTCCTTCCTGCACCCACCCCGACACTTCCCGGCTCCGCCTGCCCAGCCCTGGCCGGCTGAACCCTGAGGTCGGGTGCTGGACAGGCAGGGGGTGGGGGTGGCAGCTGGTGTCCAGCCTTGGTCACCCAGACCCCAGAGCAGGTGCAGAAAGCTAATTAAAGCAGCGTGAATCAGCCGAGTGTGTCAAACCCCACCCCCCACATGCGGGCTGCTGGTCTGCCACAGACTCTCCTGGCCCCATCCAAAGATGCCCGACCAGCCCCGGGCACCCTATGGACCGAATCCTTCACAGATCAAGGGCCCGTTCCTGTGTCCCAGGCCCAGCCAGGGCAGCACCACCCAGCACAATTGGTGGAGGCGACAACTCGGCTGGGCTCACCGTGGCTGCAGCTGTCCGGGGTGGGGGACGGTGGCGAGCAACCATCAGATGTTGGGGCCAGGCTGGGCTGCTCCGGGGACCTTCTCAGCCACCCCGACTCCACCCCAGGCTCCACCTGGGGGCTGAGCTGCTCTGGAGTTGCCCTGCATACTGGTCTGCCCGGGACTGCAGGGTTCGCCCTATCCTCAGAGGGGGCCGCCTGCCCCCCGTTTACCTGGCTGCCCCGGGGCTTTGCACAGTAATTGGGAGAATTATTTTTTAATCCTTAAATTAGTTCTGAAATAATAGAAGCCACAGAATGTTCAGCAGCCGATGGTAAACTAACGTCCAGTGAGACCGAGAACGTGCCGGAAACAAGTTGAGAGGGAAGCGTTTGTGTGCGGTGTGAGCAGGGGCCCCGGGGCTGGCCACTGCTGCGGCAGCAGGGGTGAGGGGCTCCTCACTGCCCGGGGTGGGCGGGCACCTCACACTCATGTACCCCTGGAAGACACTGTTCATGTCCTCAGGGCGCAGAGGAGGCAACAGAGGCCCAGCGGCATGAAGCCGCGGGTCAGGCAGGATTGCACTCGAGGCCGCTCGGGAGCAGACCCTTCGCTGCCCACTGTGGCTATGGCCCCGAACGCTGCGAGGCTTTTCCATTCCAGTTCCCGGGGACATCACGAGACCCTGGATGTCAGTTCCCTCTACCGCACCAGTCGGCCTGGGGATGTCACTCGGGGGTGGCACCCTGAGCTGTGGGGGCCTTGTGACTGAGGCAGCTCTGTGTCTGGTCAACTGGCCTTCGGGTGGCCTCTGCCCACAGTGAGGAGGCCCAGCCCTCGACTCAGTTTCCCCCACAGTGCCAGCTTGCCTGGCGGCCACTCTCACACCCAGATTTCTCACTGGTGGCCTTGTCCTTGGTCCTGCCCGGCCCCCAGCTGGCTCCTTTCCCCCCCTGCTCCAGGCTAGGCCTCTCCAGAGCCCTGCCCAGCAGCCCAGTCCTTATGCACACCACAGCCTGGGCTTGGCAGGGCTCCCCAGGTGAGGCCCAGGTAGGGAAAAGTCCAGTGGCTAGTGTCAGCAAATGGTGTACCTCAGCCCCCCTGCCCCGGGCACAGCAGCTCCAGGACCCCATCATCCCAAGGCCTTGGAGAGGGGCTGTGATGGGTGTGGGCCCGGGGCCTCCGGAGCCCCACTCCTGCTGGGAGGGTGCATGTGTCAGGACCCAGGGCCCCCCAGTAGCTGGCCTGACCCCGAAGTGCCAACCCCCGGTCTAGAGGCCGACCCCCTCAGAGGAGGCTGTGGGACTTCCCTGGTTGGTCAGGCTTCTCCGGGGCTGGGCCCTGGTACTGTTGTCTTTTGCTGGGGGAGGTGGGGCTCTACCAGGGCACCCCTCTCCAGAAGCCCCTTCTAGGTAGGCTGTACTCCCCACCTGCCTCTGTGCTGCAGGGGAGTCCTGCTCCCAAGGGCAGGGGACCCTTCCCGGGCCAAGCCTGGAGTCCTGAGCCAGCGGGTGGAGGAGCAGGCCCCTGTCCAGCCTTATCTCCCCTGTCGCTTCCAAGCCCCACCCCCCAGCCCCAGAACACCTTAGGGTCTTCTCGGTCCTTCTACTCAACATTCAGTTCTGACACCACTCCCTCCTCCAAGAAGCCCTCCCTGATCCTCCAGGCTGGTCCTCACCCATCCAGGTAGTCATGGAGTGGATCCACAGTGCCCAGACCCACACGGCCAGAGCCAGGGTCAGGTCACTACCCCTCCATAGCCCTCTGCTTCTGTGCCTGTTTTGAGGAATGAGTAAACCCTCATGGAAGAAGAGGTTCCCACTTAGGCCCAGCCCTGGAGGAGCTCTCAGAGAGCCATGCTGGCTGAGGCCCCCAGCAGAGGGGCCAGAGAGGGTTCTTCTGCCACAGTCCCAAGGCTGAGGCCGAGGCTGCTCCTGCCTCCAACTGTCCTCACCCACAACCTGTCTTCTTGGACTCAGACCACAGGACCAAGCTCACGCCTGGTTCCCCAGGTCCCAGAAAGCCAAGGGAGCGACCCCCTGCCCCCAAGGCCACCTAGTGGAACCAGGCTGGGCTGGGCTGGCTGCCTGGGCCCCCCTCACACCCTGTGGGCCCCCAGAGCTGGCCTAGGGACTCCTGACTCTGACCTCAGCGGAGCACCCAGCCCGGCGTTCTGAGAGTTGCATAGGCAGCACTTCCTTGACACCAACAGCAGACAGGCCTGCTGAGCAGGGAGTAGGGCCAGACTCACAGCCACCAGGCCACAGGAAGGGGTGCCAAGCTTGGCAGGGGTCCTGCCCTCCCAGCCTGTGCTGTGGCTGGGCTCAGCGCAGGGTCCCTCTCTCTCTGACCAGTTCACCACACATTTATTAGGCAACTGCTGTGTGCTAGTGAAACAGGAAAAGGTTCCTTCTCCTCTCAGGGCATGCAGTGGGGAGGTGGCTCGCTTCAGTGCCCTGCTCCTCAAACCTCTAGGGGCACATAGGCAGGCTGTGCAGCTCTGACCCCACGACAGTGTCTAGGGGTCAATGTTTACAACTGAAGCCCCAGTGGGCGTGTGTTACAGGATGCTCTTTTTATTTGTTTGTTTATTTTGAGATAGAGTCTTGCTCCATCACCCCGGCTGGAGTGTAGTGGTGCAATTTCAGCTCATTGCAACCTCCGTCTCCTAGGTTCAAGCTATTCTTCTGCGTCAGCCTCCCAAATAGCTGGGATTACAAGTGCATGCGATCACACCCAGCTAATTTTTGTATTTTTAGTAGAGACGAGGTTTCACCGTGTTGGTCAGGCTGGTCTCGAACTCCTGACTTTGTGATCTGCCAGCCTCAGCCTCCCAAAATGCTGGGATTACAGGCATGAGCCACCACGCCCGGCCTACAGGGTGCTCTTTTAGTTTTGCTATTTTAGCTTAGCCCTCTATAGGCAGCTTCTGTGACTCAGCTTAATTAAACCCCAATTAGAGCCTGCCCTATCGCAAGGACAGAGGGCTTTCTGCATCCCAAGGTTCTTGCCTTGGTGTACCAGAAGAATTGGACCACACGTGGGCTCGGAGAATGAGTGCAAGGTTTCATTGAGTGGAGGTAGCAGATGGGGGAAGCCAGAAGGGGATGGAGTGGAAGGTTTTTCCCTGGAGTCGGGCCCCAGCTCTCCTCTGGCTGCCCCTGCCAAACTCCAGTCGTTCTGCTGCCGGTTGATAGCCTGCTGGTGTGCCAGTGCCCGTTGGTGCGTCCCTCTGGACGTCCAGCCTCCTGAGTGCTCCTCTGCCAATCCGCTCCTCCCCACGTCCAGCCGCTTATGTGTGCCTGCTAGGGTCTCAGGGGTTTCACAGGCACAGGATGGGGATGTGGCAGGTGAGGGTGGTCTTGGGAAATGCAAAATGCCTGTCTTCACCTAGGTCCGTGGGATGGAGCCCTAGCTAGGGATAACCCTCTCCTCTACCCAGCACATCCCCTCTTCCCTGTCATTTAAAGGGACTAAGCTCTTCCCTTCCCAGCACTCCCATATAGCCGGAACGAACTTGTGGGCCTCCTTCCCGGACAGGGGAGCTGCTGGGGCCTCCTTCCTGACAGGCTGAGCTGCTGAAGCTGCAGGGATCACCCCCTGGGCGAGAGAAGGCCCTGCCTGGGCCTGGGCTGCTGCCGGCCACGTGGATGCAGGGAGGCCATCTTTCGCAAGCGTGAGGGAGGAGCGGCACGTTGTCTCTGCACATGGCCCAGCCTCAGTCCCTAGACAAAGTGAGGGGCAGAGAATGGCCTCTTCGCAGACGCAGTGCGCCCGGCCTGGCCCGCTACGAGCCTCTCCTGCAGGGGCAGCCTCCACAGGAAGGGCCAATTAAACCCACCACCAACACCAGGGAACAGGAGGCCTCCGATTTGTCTTCACAAAGGGCTGTGCGGAGATTTATGGGCAATAAATGAACATCCATCTCTAGGCGGGCAGAGGAGCGGCGGCAGGGCCGGCGGGGCGGGGGCAGCCCCCTCCGATCGCGGCGCAGAAGCCGCATTAATGACGCTCACCAAGGAGAGACAAGGCTGGGGTTGGCAGGGCCACTCACCAAGGAAGGAGAAAAATAAATGCGAACAATTAGGGAATGATGAAGACCTCGCAGGGAAAACACCTTGCTATACACCGCGAAGCCGGCCAGGCAGAGTCCGGGGACGCGCAGCCAGCGACCTGGTGGGGTGGCGTCGCAGGCAGCCTGCGGGAGGGGCGCGGAGACGGTCTGGTGCTGCTGCACAATTATTTTTGAAAAAGGACGGAGCAGAGAGAGAGAATGGAGGCGAGGCGGGGGACTGCAGCCTCCAGGGGTGCTGGGGGCTTCTGGGAGGCAGTCGCTGCTACCTTCACGGGGAGCAGGAGGGTCTTAAGGCCTTGGGAGCCCAGGGGCCCAGCCTCCAAAGCCCTCCCTGAGGTCCATTAGCCAACAAGGATGGAGGAGCCACAGCCCTACCCCTCCAGGCTCCCCATGGCCGCTCCAGCCCCCAGCCCCGCCCCTCCACCTCAGACTGCAGGGTGTGAGCCCGCCCTTTCCATCCATCCTGTGTGCCTGTCGGTTCACCCACTCCTTCAACAGACCCTGCTCCTCCCAACAGGGCCCCCTCTGCAGGGAAACCACAGACGGAGGCCTCCCCATCCCCAGGTCAGGATTATCCCGACCCCCTGCTGCAGCCAAGGATCCCTCCAGATCCACAGAGGGACACAGTGGCCATGAGGCCACAGCCAAGCCTGACTTGGGTGGGGACCCAGCCTGGGGCAGTCCTGCTGTTCCCCACGACCCCCCCGACATCCTGTCATGCCCAGGGAATCTGGAGGCACCAACTTCCCAGATCCCTCCTGGCCCCAACTCTGGGCCCAGTCGTGGGATCTGGAGGATGGCATCAGCCCTGGCTGCCTGCTGTGGGCCTGCGGATAGCTGCGCCCAGGGGCACAGAGAGTGAGGCTGCGCCCCAAGCTCACTCTCCACTTTCCGGTCATCCTAAATACCAAGGCTGCGCAGATTTCCCCACCCCATGAGGCTCATTCTGTAAAAGCTGGTCTCAACACAACCAAACAGACGCACCCAGCACTGCACTCTGGAAATAGGGTGCCCTTGCCAGCGCGAGGGGGTGCCCGACACTGTCCCGGAGGCAGCCACCGTCCTCAGCAGGCGCTGGGGAATTGGTGCAAATCCTGCCCAGAGGCCTCCTCTCCTCGAGGGATGGGACAGTGGGGCCCTCACCCACCGACTCTCCACATGACAGACATCTCTAGGCACTTCTAGGCCAGCCAAAGGGGACAGAGTAGCTCCCCAGAGGGGCAGGTGTGACCTGCGGACGGCAGGGCTAGGGGTCAGCACACCAAGTCCCCCTGCCCATCAGCACCCACTCAGCTCAGCAGGGACAGCAGCGTCCCCTGCCCAGCCACTGCCACTACATCACCCAGGTTGGGGGCAGGCTCCCAGTGCCTGGTGACAGCAGTGCCACTAGGCCCATGGGTGGGGGCCACCATGTCATCACTACAAATAAAAGGAGGGCAGCCAAGGAGTGGCATATGGACACAGCCTATCCATGGGGATGCCCGCTCTGCACCCGGAGCTGCCTCCTGCCCAGGACGCCCGGGACAGGGCCCTGAGGATGGGGGACACAGCCTGCCAAGTTTCCCCAGGTCTACAGGGAACAGTGAGAGGGCCAGGCTAGGCCCCAAGAACTAGGGCCATTATGCCCAGAACCAGGCAAGATGTGGGGGAAGTGGGATCCCCTATGAGTCCAGGACTCCAGCTGACCCCAGTCCCTCCCTGGGCCCACCAGGGTATCCCTGCAGAGACTGGCTGGGCTGGAAGCTTGAACCTCCACTGGTGAAGGCCTGAAGGCCAAAGAAGGTGGGACCATCCTCCCTGAAGCTGGCCTCGATTCCCAAGGCCGTGTTGTGGACCAGTGCCATCTGGGACCCTCTGGGTCAAGCAAAGCGTGTGTGCTAACCAAAGGCAGGCTGCCGAGGATGCCAGAGGATGCCAAAGGCCCGCGAATGCCCAGTGGACCATGAGAACCTTCCACTGACAAACCCTGCAAGTGCTGGGACCACAGGGAGTGAGGGTGACTTTGCCCTTCAGCAGCCAAAGAATTTCACTGTTTTGGCAAAAGTAGCCAAGTGACTACTAGGCCTTCACCTGTGTCTTAGGCTGAGCCACAGTGGACCAGGAAACTACAGGGAAGGCCACAGGGAGCCGCCTGCGGGGGTCGGCGAAGGGCCCAGCCCCTCAGTCCCATCCTTCCACTGTCCCGTGCCCACCCCAAGGGCCGGGGAGGAGCGAGGGCCACCCGGGAGGCTGCCTATTGGATGGAGCCTCAGTGAACTTGCCAGCCGCTGCAGGTGTTCCAGGAGGAGAGGCACAGAGCCCCACACCCAGACTCCACCCAAGACCCGGCCTGAGACCAAACACGACCAGCCAGAGCCAGAGCTGGGCCACCGAGGACAGCTGGCTGAGCTGAGGGGCAGTGCCTCCTGGGACGTCCTGGTGGCTGAGACTGGGCCACCTGCCATGCTGGCCGTTGTCTGTCTCCGTTGAGGTATGTCTGTCTCCTGCGGCCCCTAGGGCTGGGCCCAGCTTTCCCACTGGGTACAAGGAGGGAACTGGGACTTCCAAAGAAGGAAGAGCTGGGTAGGCAGTGGAGGCCTGGGAAGGGTAACTCGGGGGCCAGAGGAGCTGGAAGGGTCACAGGCCAGGAGCTAAGACTGCACACCACGGACCCGGTGCCTGCCGCCCCTCACTTTCCACCCTGCAAGCCACAGAATACCCAAGCAGAGCCGGACAGGGCACCCTCCAGTCCAGGGGTTCTCCCCGCCTCAGAGAGAGGCCGAGACACACCTGCCCCACAGAGAGCCAGTCTGTGGCTGAGGTCATCTCCTTTTTCAGGCATCACAGCTGCACATCCTGAGAGCCACTCGGTCCCTGAGAATCCCTGGAAAAAGGGACTTGCTTCTCCCCACCCACTGGCTGGCCAGGAAGGCAGGGACAGCCTGTGTGCAGAGGGGTCACCCTGTGTGGGGGCCCTGAGGATCACTCACCCTGAGCCTGGCTCTTTGGTCGGGGTGTGGTACTGAGCCAGCAGGAGGCCAAGCGTGGGAAGGGAGTGACCCTGGACACCAGTAGAAAGACAGGGCGTTGGGGTCCACCCCACCCTGGGCCCTGGGTCCCCGGGCCGGCACGGGCTGCCGCCTCATTGCAGAGGCTTCCCCGCTCCGGCTGCTCTCCAGCTCTCCATGCATCAGGCTGGAAACAGAGCAGGAGCGCAGTAATGCGGGATTTGACTTGCAAAATCGGGTGAAGCAGCGCTAATAAGGCCAGGATTACAGGAGGCTGGGGGCAGGCTGAATCCAGGTCCTGATGGCAGGAGAATGACTGGGGTCTGTTGGAGGTGGGGCGCTGCAGGTGGAAGAGGCAGGGCTTAGGGGACCCTGGGTCTGTCACCCTACCCCTGCCATGCTCGGGGCTGCGGAAATCCATGCCTGCCAATCCCAGAGCCTTAGGTAGGCAAAGCCAGGATGGGGGCGCCAGCCCATGGTGTGTGGCACCCCTACCCTTTCCTGAGCCCTTGTGGGGAGGGGACTGGGCAGGCTGGGACTGTCCCCTCCCTCACATGATGTGGTCTTCCACAGCTCTCCTGCCCCAGCCTGCCGAGCTCTGCAGTGGCCGGAGCGCAAGGGGTCCTCAGTCCTGAGCCAAGCGGCTCACCCTGCTTCTCTGCCCATCCCCTCCCTGGCTGAGTGGCCTCCAGCCTCCAGACCCTCCATGGGGACTCGGGGACTGAGAGGGTGGCCCAGCAGGGCCCAGGTGCTGAGCTGGGCTCTGAGATGGGTGGCCGAGGTGGCATGGAGGGAAAGGACGCTAAGGGGGGGGGATGGTGCCTTTGTGGACTCACTCCCTTGCCGATCCTCCAGCTCCAAGCCCAGGCCAGGCCTGGGGAAGCCGGGCCCAGGGGAGGTTGTTGATCCAGGGCCAGGCCCAGGGCGGCCCACAGCCCGGTCTGTTGTCAGCAGGCCATGCTGCCTGCTCCCAGGAACCACCCCCAACACAGGGTGCAGACCCTGGGGACCGCTCAGGCAGGGCAGTTGGTGGGTGGGTCTCCCTCCTCCACTTCACCTACCTGACTCAGGATTTCCAGACAGCTCTAACAGGGGGAGGGGCCAGGGCCCTGGCGCCCTCTGCAAACACAGCAGACCCCCAGGGTGGGGGCTGGGGCCGCAGCTCCTTGCTGCTCACACTTGGACCAAAAAAGAAAGCGACGCGCCCCTGTGCCCCTGGGGTCTGCATCTCGGGGGACCCTGGCCTGGGGCGTCATGTGCAACGTCCAGCTGGAGAGGTGCCCAGGTCCATGCTCCGCCCACTCCCCACCCATGTGCTGCTCCCCGAGACTCCAAGGTGGGTCCTGGCCACCGGCAGCCACCTCTGGTGGGCTCTGATGCCCAGGCTAGCTCTGCAGGGCTGGGTCCTGCACCCAGACATGCCAGCTTAGGAGTCTGGCAGGCCTGGCCCCACGCAGACCCCTGGGGAGAAAGGCACCCTCCCCAGACTCACAGCACCATCCCACAGTGCTGTGCAGTCCAAGTGCTGGGCTGCTGTGGAAGGCCGTGTCCTCATGGTGGGCCGGCTGGGCCCCGGGCTCCCGCTGCACTGCCTGCACCTGCCCTGCCTCCGCAAGCCCCTCCTAACCAGGTCTTCTCCCTGACAGAGCGCCATCGCCTCTCCCTTCCGTTCTGTTGACATCGGCGCAATCTTTGCTCACTGAAGCCTGGCGGGAGTGGAGAGGCCAGTGCAGCTGAAATAGCTCTTGGCCCTGGGAGCCCACAGCCAGAGCAGAGAGGGTGCTGCTCCCGGGAGTGGGGATGGCCTCCCCTGCTCGGGCCACCGCTTGGTTCAGGAGCCAGACAGCTCCCGAGAGACTCAGGGAGCCCAGTGCCCAGCTCAGGGCCTGACAGTATGTGTCCAAGTCAAAACATGCCAGGGCCAGCCCAGGCAGCAAGACTCAGAGGGACCCAAGAGCCACTGTCATCGCACCCGCCACGTGGCCCCAGAGAGCTGGGGAGCCACGGGGGACTTGAAACTCAGGGGTGCTTTGCCCTCCACGGACTACCTCCTCCATAGGATCTCTTGGTTCTCGTTAAAAATTCGAGTCCAGGCCCCTTTGCTAGAGGGTGGGGGAGGTGTTGTCTCAGGCTGAACCAGTGCCCTGGGTGACTCCTGTGATTGGGTACATTTAGAACACAGACCCCAAAATGCTGCCCCTCAGATGAAGAGAATTCAGCAAGAACGACCAGGAATAAGTGGGGATTTTTGTAACTGGGAAAAGTACAGATAGAGGCCTGGACGGGAGCACAGGGCCGGCAGGGGACTGCGCTGCTGGGCTGGCCACCAGCTGCTGCTGGCCCTGGGGGTCCCATCTCCTCCCCATGCCTCAGTTGCCTCTTCAGTAACAGGGGGCAATGGTGAGAATTGCAGCAATGCCAGCAAAGGCCATGCCAAAGCCGGGACTGTCCCAGCAGCACCCAGGCCCACTCCTCAGCCTGGCTGGCGGCTCACGACACAAACGTGCTAAGAAACTGAGCTGCACGCACAGCCCAGCACCACAAGCTGGGCTTAGCAGGGGGAAGCCAGGAGCCACGCATGGACTCCCATCCCCCCACACGTGTGCGTAGGACACAGAGGGGTAACCTGGGCGCAGCCCCCACCTGTCACCTAGCTGGTTATCTGTGAAGGCTGGGAGTTCAGCAGACATTCTCTTTTGGGTCATGTCTCTGTAGCCCCCTCCCCCAGCCTGTGTCCCTTGGCCTGGGGTCTTTGGTGTACTGGCTGGGTCCTCACCTCAGGCTCCTCACACATGGGCCCCTCTCATCACCGGGTAGCCTATCGCCAGCAGACACATCGCGAGCCAGCGACCCTCAGTGGGGTGCAGCTCCTGAGGCAGCACCATGTGCTGAGACCCCAGCTCCTGGGACTTGAGTTTCCATCATGGGCACTGAGCAGCACCAGTGGGCTTCCCCTGACGTGCTGGCCCAAGGAAGCCCCCTGGTGCCCACACTGGCATTTTCTGGCACCTCCAGGGGCTCGCTGGTGCTCACCTCACAGCCCTCCCATCTGCAGGGAGCTGGCCTGGCTGATCCCAAGCAGCAAATGGTGCTGCTGCCAGGAAGTCTGCCCCCCGGCTTGGGCAGGGTCTGGCAGTCCTGGCTTCTTCCTGGGCAGCAGCTGACCTGGCTGTGGACCCCTGCACCCAGTGCAGCAACAGGGGGCGTGGGGGAGGGTGGCCTGGAGGATCTGTTCCGAGAAGGCCCCAGAAGCCAGAGATCCCAAAGTCCAGCCACACTCAGCGCTCACCCAGGTTCTCGGGTGCTTCGTGCTGTTATCTGCCAGCCATTCCGCATGACAATTCAAAGCCGCTGCTGAAACCCAGGCAGATCCCAGCTGCAAAGGGCAGTTCCTTCCCGGAGCTGCAGAGTGTGGCTGGAGAGGCTGGCTCGGCCCGGGGCGAGTGTCCACACTGGACTGAGTCCAGAGATGAGTGTGTGGGAGGGTGCAGCAGGCTCCCAAGGGCACCCACAGGCCCTGAAGCCCCATGGGGGAGAGACTGGAGATAAGGCTCTGGTCCAGCACAGGGCTCCGCAGGGCTGTTGGACAGCAGTGCCAGGGCCAGCTGGATTTTGCCTGAGTCCCGGCAGGGGCATCTGTGGCATGGTCGGGCAGTGGCTTCGCAGTGGTCATTGGAAACGTTCCCCTGGTGTCTTAGGGGTGTCACAAAAACCAGCCGTGCCTGGAGCTCTCATGCCATTGCGGAGGAGGACACCAGATCAGGTCAGGCGTGTCAGCCCAGCCCGGCTTGGCTTCCACATTCTCCCCGGAGGGGGACCCCCTGCCTGTGCCCTCCGTGCTTTCTTGGCTGAAAGCTGGGCCCTGAGACTCCCCGTATTCGAGGGCTCTGGATCTCTCATCCCAAAGTCCAGGCTCAGTGCCCTCCCAGAGAAGACCCCACGACGACTCAGGCCAGCACTGTGAGGTGCCCTGGTGGCCTGCGAGGGAACAACTGGCTATCCAGACACAGTGCCAGGAGGAGGACCTGGGGGTCTCCACAGGGCACCTCTGACTGATGTTCCTGTCCCACCTAGATTGCTGTGGCCTTGAAGTGCCCTCAGGAAGTCTCTGTGTGCCGCTATCCTAGGCGGAATCAGCCCGTCTATCCCTGCCCGGCCACAGGAGCCCTCTCCTGAGCCCTAGAACCTCCCCCAGGGATCCTGGACCTCTGAGGGTATAGGTTCCAGAGAGACAAGGAGCTGCCCCATCTGGCCACCCCCACCCCCACCCCCACAGGGTCCTGTGCCAGGCAGGTGGGAACCGGCAGGTGGCTTTGAACCTCAGAGGCGTCCCGAGGCGGCACAGCCCTGCCCCTGCACTGGCCTCCAGACCTTTGCCTGCCTGGGTTCCACCCTTGACACCACTCACTCTGCACTCAGAAACAAGCTCAGGGCTGCAAGGGGCTTGCAGGAGCCCAGAGTGTGCCCAGCCCAGGCCTCCATCCTCCTTCCAGGGCTATTGTCGGACCCAGCAAGTGTCTGTTGAGCGCCTACTGTATATGCATACAGTTGAAGGAGAATTTTGCTCAGCCCCCACATTGCACACTCCTGTGGTTCAGAGAGCTGGACCAGTTTAGGGGTGTTGGGGCCCATCCCCCAGGGCATCGTCGCATCCACTGGGCATTGACCTTGCTGGCTGCCTCCACCGTGCTCCCTGCTATGCACGCTTTCCAGGCCCTGGGCAGTGCTCCCTGCAGGCCTTCTCAGAAGGCCTCCCTGACGTCGCCACTGCACCCATGCCTCCCATAGCAGTCCTCCCTCCTGACACCTTGGCCTCACCGTGCCACCTCGTATCAGCCTCAAGGGGTTGTCCTTCCTTGCCTTCTCCCAGGGCAGCACACAGGACAGCAGCCGAGGGGACGTGGAGTGGCCAGGAAGATCATGGCCTGGCCCCCAGTGGTCTGCTCTGCCCACCCTGACCCAAAGCCTGGGATGACCCCTCCTCACCAGAAGCCAAGGGAAGGCTGGATTGGCAGATTCCATCACCGAGGGGGCAGCTCCCCCATGCTGACTGTAAACAGCTGTTAGCTTTTTGAAGAGCAAAATAAATTGTTTCAACAGCAGATCAGCAGCTGAGGGCCTGGGAGTTCCTGTACCCTGCTAGCGGGCCCTCAGCCTGGGCCTGGACCCAGACAGCTGCAGATGCCCATATGCCTGAGACCCTCAGCTTGGAGACCTGGGGCCAGCCTGTTCAGCATCCCTGGACTCAGAAGCCTCCTCCAGGGAGTGATGGATCTGACCCAGGCCTGGCCTCAGGTCCCTGACACCCTCACAGGGCCCCAACCAGACCTGGAGTGCTCCTAACCCCACTCCACTGAGAACGCTTCCAGCCTCCTTCTCCCCCATCTTCACATCTCCACTCCCCTCACTGCTGCTGTGCTGGCGGACCTGGGGATGTGGGGGTTTGCAGGGGCCTAGGCATGCCCAGCTAGGCCAAGTCTCAGGGATCACATGGCAGAGTCCCGCACCCCACAGCCCCTGCTTGGGATGCTCCCTGCACGTGCCAGGAACTGCAAGGTGAGGGCGGGTCTTCAGAGTCCTTCCCCAGAGCTGAGGGGTGGCAGCCACGCTTTGGCTTTGGAGAAGGTGAGCCAGGCCTGTCTACCAGGGACTAATTATTTCTGCAGCAGACGCTTTGCCTGCCCGGCGCCCCTGCTGTCCTCACCACAGGCCCCACGGCTTGTTCTGAGTGTGATTGTGTGTGTGCATGTGTGTGTGTGTCTGTGAGCATGATGCCTTGTGTATGTGTGCTGCACATGTGTGTGTGAGTATGCTGTCCAGGTGTGCATGTGTGTATGTGTGTGTGCTGCCCACATGGGTGTATCAGTGAGCATGCTGCCCAGGTATACACATATGTACACATGTGTGAATGTGCTGCCCCTGTATGCATGTGTGTGTGAGCATGCGTCTCATGTGCATGCATGTGTGACAATGTGTGGCCTAGGTGTGCAGCCCAGGTGTGCATGTGTGTAGCTGTGTGCTGTCCATGTGCACACATGTGTGCTTGTGATTGAGTGTACTGCCCACGTGTGCATGTGTGAGTGTGCTGCCTATGTGTGCATGTGTGTGTGTGCTGCCCACGTGTGTGTGTGCTGCCCATGTGTGCGTGTGAGTGTGCTGCCCATGTGTGCATGTGTGTGTGCTGCCCGTGTGTGTGTGTGCTGCCCATGTGTGCATGTGTGTCTGCTGCCCATGTATGCATGTGTGTGTGTGCTGCCCATGTGTGCGTGTGTGCTGCCCATGTGTGCATGTGTGTGTGTGCTGCCCATGTGTGTGTGTGTATGTGTCTGCTGCCCGTGTGTGTGTGAGCATGCGGCCCATGTGTGCGTGTGTGTGTGAGCGTGCTGCCCATGTGTGCGTGTGTGTGTGAGTGTGCTGCCCATGTGTGCGTGTGCACCTCTCCCCGCCTGGCTGTGTGACTGGGAGCGAAGAGCCCTCTCTGGGCTCACTGCCATTGCACTATCTCCCAAGTGAGGCCACTCTGCGCCTGATGCAGGCTGAGCTCAGCAATTGTGTTCCTGTCGCTCCCGCCTGGAAGGGGCCCTGAGGATAGGCCCAGGGTGGGAGGTAGGCAGACAAACAGCTACCGAAGGGAGCCACGGAGTGACAGGCCAGAAGAGAAGCCCCAGCTCTAGAAGGGGGAAGGGTCCCCTCGGCCCCTGGCTCCCACAAATGAAAATCATCCCTCGCTCCTGCGCCCGGCCGGCGCTGTGGCCTCGGTGAAGACAGGAAATCCATACCAGGCTAAGGGATGCTTCCAGCGAGGTCAGACCCACTGACGGGGGAGGTCAGTGGGGGCGGCGGCTCAGCAGCAGGCCCTGCCTCCCTTGGCCCACTCCCAGGCTAAAATCATGCTGAGGCATTCCAGGGGCGGGGTGGGGGGCTCCCTGCAGGTATATTGAGTACACCAAGCAGGGCAGTCACAGGGCCAGGTCCTGCTGGGCTCTGTCCAGCTTTGCCAGGTCTCCAGCACACAAACCCTGAGCCTGGGGCCCAGCAGCAGCCCTGGCAGCCTTGGTCCTCTCACACGGGCTGAGGGAATGCAGGTTTCACTCCACATCCCAGGAGCCAGCACAGGGGCCAGGACACAAGAGCCCTTGCTAACCAGGACAGAGCCGCACAGCAGAGGTGTTGCCTCACCCTCCAGCCCCTCCCTGCTGCCTCCTCCCCCTCCCCCACCTGCCCCAGGGGCTGCCAGAGCTTCAAAGGCCCCCACTGGGGTTCCACTTCACCGTCTCAGGGCACAGCTCATCTCCCACCCAGGAGCTGTCGCCCTGAATATCACCTGCACCCACGGCAGTTCAGAGAGGTTTCCTCTGGGCCTCCCAGACCCCCTGGCCAGGCAGGCGACTGATAGGACCAGCATCCGCTCTCCCCAGGAGACCAGCCGGCCAGCTCGGGGGCATTCGTGGATGAGTAAATGAATGAATGAACAAAAGAACAAATGCTCCAGGCCTCCCCACAGAGCTAGGGTTGCCCCTGGTGACTGCAGGAGTGAGGAGCCAGGAGCTCCTGAGCTCTGAGGATGGGGAGCTCAGTCTACAGGGCCCTGGACTCAGCTTTGTTCTTGGTTCTTATCAGTGCCCAGGATCAGCTACAGGGTAGCGATGCCCAGTGTGGGCTCGGGTGCCCGAGGCCTGGTGCCAACTTCCCCACTACACACGGCTGGGCAGGGTGTGCCATATGACCTGCTGGATTGGTGGAGGCAGAGGGAGTGGAAGCTCCTACCACTGCTTCCCAAGTTGCTCCCATCTGCCCCTGCCTGCCTGGCAAGCCGGCCCTTTCTGGTGTGGCGCCACCACGTGGCTGCTTCTGGCTGTGTGGCACGGTAGGAGTGGGGCACAGCGCACCTGGGTTCCATGCAACGCCTGCAGGCTCCCCTCTCTCCCTCTGTCTGGGATCCAGCAGCATCTGAGAGGCTGGGGGAGGGGGCTACAGAGACATGAACCCAAAAGAGAATGCCTGGTGAACTCCCAGCCCTGACAGATGACCGGCTGGGCGACAGGTGGGGGCTGTGCTCAGATTGCCCCTCTGTGTCCTGTGCACACGTGTGGGTGCATGGGAGTCACCCTGGGTTCCATGCAAGGCCTGCAGGCTCCCTGTCTCCCTCTCTCTGGGACCCAGCAGCATCTGAGAGGGTGACTGGGTCATCAAATGACTTAGAACAGGGCCTCGCCCACCCACCCTGTGGGGGTTTGCCCGACCTCTGGCCTGCGTGCCCAGACATGTAGCCACTATCCTCTGGCACTGGCCAGGGTGGCCTCTGTCCTCATTTCTCTTCTCCAAGAGGTGGCTCTGCTGCCCAGCCAGCCCTTCCTGCCGCCCCTCCCTCCTCCAGGTCAGACCCCAACCCATTCCCCAGGCCTGACTATGGAAGGGCGGACTGTCCCCCTTGCCTGCCTGGTGACCAGTCCCCACTGTGCACTCCCCCAGGCCAGCCGAGCCTGCCACACACTGGGTGCTTCCTAAATAGCCATGGAGGATATCACAGCCATCCCCATTTTATTCAGGGGTCACCAGCTCCTGCCCTTGTGGCCAGGCTTTTCCTGAGCCCTAAACCTTATTTGGAGGGATGGGGGCCGCGCTGCAAAGCCATGTTTTCATTAGCAAGAGATGAATAATTAATGCCACAGAGATTTTGAAAACTGTTTTGGTTTTTATTTTAAACATTTTTTTTCTATGTATAGAAACAGCACTTCCGTTAGGCACCAAATTTATTTTTTAATAAACATGGCAGTAATTTATTCAATCCCTGGTGCTCCCTGGGGCGGCTGGCATGGGATGAAGAGAGGAGCAGGCTCTGCCATGTGCCCGCCCAGCCCCCGCGTGCACGGCCAGGGTGGAAGACACAGGGCAGAGGGCAGAGGCCAGAGCTGCGGAGCAGATGCACCGTGGCCAAGCCCTGTGGCACACTCAGGTCCTGCCTGAGTCCTCCAGCTTCCCAGCCTGGAATGGGGTGACAGTGCAGGGGACCCCAGGTTGACCACACCACCCAGGTATTCCAGGCAGAGGCAGGGAGCTCCCCTCACAGAAATGGCAGGAGGCACGGAGGGCCCGGCAGAGCTACCTATCCCAGGAGGGCAGGTTGAGCCAGCCATGAGGTGCAAGGCCAAGCTCTACATCACCCCCCAGGCCCACCTGTCTTTGTGTGCAGAGCCTGGGACCTGAGCTGAGGCCCAGATAATTCATGGGCTCCCTAATTCTCTAGGTCGGGAGGCAGCCAGTGTTGATTTCTTAGCCCTTCAAGACCATCCACAAATCCCATTACTTAGCACTTTCTCAGAAATTAAGTCAGAAACACTTTTATTTTTAAATTACAAGTTGAGGAGAGTTTGGGCAGCAGAAGACAAATAGTATGTTGATACTCTCCAAATGCACCTTCCCTGGCCAACTGCCACAGCTCCTGAGCCCTCTGGCCCGTTCACAGCCAGGGGCCAGGGAGTGACATCCCAGCTCCACACCACCCGCCACCGGCCGGCTGCCCTGCCTGGCTTGCACACAGTACTAAACAAAAGAGTTAGGATGTAGACATTTCTCTTTGCAAAGAGTCATCATTAATTTTTTAAAGTGTGCAATATTGTTCTCAACAAAACACATGAAAAATGAGTTGTCTGCTCCTAATAAATATTTTCTAGATTAAGTATTTGTAATGCTATCAATTATTTATCTCCATATATGGAGAATGCGTAATTTGTAATAAAATGCAGAAAGGGTTTTAATTTTTTCCACACAATATATGAAATTGAGTTTTTGACTAATACATGAATAAATTGACTCTAATCCCTTCCTGTATTGTTTTAGGTATAAATCTCTTATTTTATAGATGTTTTCCAAAAATTAATCTACGATGTTTAAGGATCGGCGTAAATCTCTGTAACAGGGCATTCCGGCGGGTTCCCATTTATAAGGCCCGTCATTTGCACATGTGCCCCTTGAGTCATCAGCTGCACATGCCAAATCACACTAGGGCTCCGTAAACACTTACACACGCTCATCATTTACAAAATCGATGCTGCTTTGGCTGTAATGAGGCAGTGTGCGACCCACGGGCAGCCAGGAGGGGCCGAGTCTAGCCCCACCCTGCAGGCCATGGGCTCCGTGACAGGCAGAGGCACAGCCAGGCCCTGGTGTGGCTGAAGGAGCAGGTCTGGCCCCTGTTGCACAGCCTAGAGTCTTGGGGAGGGAGTCCGAGTGGGGTCATTCTGCTGAAACATGAGCAGCGCCTGGGCGAGCCAGCTGTGTCTGGCCAGGGCCATCAAGGGGATGGAAGGTGAGCAACAGAGCTGAGGCCCGGCCAGCCCTTCCCGCCGCCCCTCCCTCCTCCAGGTCGGACCCCAATCCATTCCCCAGGCCTGACTGTGGAGGGACACAGCCTCCCGTGCCTGCCTGGTGGCCATTCTCCACCGTGCACTCTCCCAGGCCGGCCGGCCTGGCACACACTGGGTGCTTCCTAAATAGCCATGGAGGGTATCGTGGCATGGAGAGCTGTCAATTCCAGAAACCTCCTAGACATAGGGCTGGGAGCTCATCTGCGGAAGCTGCCTGCATCCAGTAACTATGTCCTGGACGCTGGAGATAGGTGCTGGTGGGAGGGGAGTGCTTGGTCTCAAGGGGAGGTGACATCAGGTGGTGACCACCCCAAGCATGGCTCCACCAAGTCAGGAAGGCTTCCTGGAGGAGGTGGTGCAGTGTAGGCTGGAGAACCAAGTCATGCCACCAACTCACTGTGTGACCCCAGTGAGTCTGCCCCTGCTCAGGGCCTCAACTTCTCCACCTGAAATCAAACAACTCAGGTGTGAGTCCCCATAAAGTTGTGGATCAGCCACAGGGCTAGGCAGAGCACTCCCATCTCAGAGCCAGCTCACCTGCAAAGCAGGACTGACAGCTCTTCAGGAGGCAGCACTATTGGAACAGCTGAAACTTACCCTCTCCTGGAGACAGACCCTCCTCCAGGCATCAGGGGAAGGCGCTGACCCAGGCTGGGCCAATCACAATACCTCACCCTCTTGGCCACAGTGATTGGACAGAGGGAGTGTCATGTGACCTGAGCCCAGCCAATCAAGGGGCTTCCCTGGACTTTTTCCCAAGCCAAAGCAGGAAGTGGAACCGCTTCCTCCCTGGAGAGGCTTGGAAAGTACATGCCTGACCATCATCCCTGTGGCCCCAAGGCCATCCTGGGAGCCCATGAAGTGGTCCCCAGCCTCTGCCCCTCCTGGGCTTAGGGGTGCTCAGTTGGCCTGTTGTGCAGCCCTCAGCACTGAGCAGGGCACCAGTCCTGAAACACTTTCCCCTAGGGAAACACAACCCCACCAGGGCTGTGGGAGGCTTGCACTGGAGGCTGGGTGCTCTCAGGATCATGGTCATGGAACTAAGGTGAATGTTCTAATACCTCAGCGTTACCTTTTTTATTGGGTGATGAGGTGGAGGAGGTGTGGATTCCCAGTGCTTGACTTAATCCAAATGCTGGCTGAGATGTCTCTTGCAGAGTCTGCAGTACTAGGGAGCAGCAAGTGTCATTTCACGGCACATGCTTGATAATTGGAGAACCAGAGATTAAAGTGTGTTTTTGAAAACTGAGAAGCGAGCCCTCAGAATTAAAAGCAGGACAACCACCGCCACAGAACATAGAAAGCCAAAGCGCCACACAGCAGAAAGGTATAAAACAGAAGGGTGAAATAGCCAGTCACAAAAGGACAAATGCTGAATGATCCCACTTAGACACACTGTAGTCAGATCCATGGAGACAGAAAGTCGACAGTGGTCGCCAGGGGCTGGGGAGGGTGGGGATTTGTTATTTAATGGGTACAGAGTTTCAGTTTGGGAAGATGAAAAAGTTCTGTGGATGGATGGGGGTGAGGGTTGAACAACAATGTGAATGTACCTAACGCCACTGAACTGCTCAGCTGGAAATGATTCAAGTGGTCCATTTTATATTATGGATATTTTACCATAATTAAAGAAAAAAGGATATCCCCCCAAAATATTAGAATTCTATATGCCCTTAAAATTTTTTAACATATAAAAATAGTTGTCTTTGTTTCACCCAAGGTTTACTATGCAGGATCACATACTGAGCGAACGTCTTGAATACACAATCTTTCGATCAATAAATGGATCATTTTAGTTAAAAGAAAAAAAAAGAAAACATGAGCGGAAGAAAGTGAGTATAAAATGGGACACATAAAACTGGACGACCAAAGCAAGACTGGGCATTTGTCGTGCTGTGATGAAAGGTTTCAAGTCGCCCTTGTAGAAAGAAGGTGCCCTGGGACAGGTCAAAGCAATGAAATGCTGTCTGCAGCTTCACCGGAGCCGGGAAGGAGCGCCAGGCAGAGCTCCCGGGGAGGGAGGCTCGAGGACAAGCATGCACTTACAACGCCAAGTGCCCTCTCCACTGTGGAGCTTGCACCGGGCTCAGGGATACAGCGGCTAATGGGACAGATGGGACATTCTCAGGAGGACAGAGATAGGTGGCAGAAAGCTACAGCCACAGAGGAAAATGCTGATGTCAGAGAGGTGCTGACAGTTGGTCCTGCCTAGAGGGGATGGCTTCTCTCCCAGGGCGAGCAGCCCCCAGACCCACCCAAGAGCCAGGGACTACGGAAGTGACGGAGGGGGGCTGACGCCCCTGCAGTCTGGCCACAACCAAGGGCTATGGGCAGCTGGGGGGCCCAAGAAGCCCAGGAGGAATGGGCCGCCCCAGTGTGGCATGTCTGGTGGGAGAGGGTTATGTATTTTTGGTGCACATTCTTTTACTTTTAAAGTTTCTCCAAACAAAAATTATAATGAAAAGATGAAAGAACCAGAAACCATGTGAAGACAGGCCACACAGCAGCCAGGAGAGACCAGGGTCCAGCTGGTCACAGGCAGCAGGGGTTGAGGAGACATAGGGTTCCCCTGCAGACAGGGAGCCTGGGCTGTCACACCTGCTAGGTGCACTGCCATCTGCCCTGCCGGCAGGGCCATCTTCCCGGCAGGAGCAGCATTAACTCTGCTTCTTTCTCTCTGTATTTCTGATGCTGTGACATCTTGGGACCTAGTTACCTACAGGGAGGTGGGAGGACAAGCGGAGAGGCCGGCTTGACCCAGGCCTGGAGTCACAGAGCAGCATCTGAGTGGCCATGTAGCTCAACTCCTGGAGCAGCATGGAGGCCCGAGGCCCAGAGCCTGACGCTGGCCTCACCATGATCAGCAGTGCCTCGGGGGCTCTGCCCCTGGGCATTGGCTGGGCACTGTCCGGTTTATCACAGCCTGGCCCACCCACGGATACCCGTAGCATCCAGCCCCCGGCCTCTGCCCCTCCTGGGCTTAGGGTCCTCAGTTGGCCCACTGTACACCCTGTAGCACTGAGCAGGGCACAGGACAGTCCCTGTGGGCTGACAGGCAGGTGCTCCTGCAGCCTGGGCAGCAGGCGCCCACCTCACTAGGAGGGAGACTTAGCATGCCCAGGGCGCAAGATGGGATTCAAAGCCCTGACTCAGATTCCAAATCCCATGCTCTGTGGGCTCCCTGCTTCCTTTGGGGACTCCCTGCTCGGATGCTGGAAGGGCCTGAGCCCCAGGGCACCACAGGGCCTGCCTCCCATGGGCCCCATCCGGCCTTCCTGCCCGCCGCACTGTGTATATGTGCCCAGGGGTGAGTGTGTGTATGCGCATATGTGTACATCCATGTTCACGTGAGCACGTGTGTGCTCGTGTGCATGTGCCCAAATGTACTCGTCTCCAAACCACGGTAGCTGCCCCCAGAATGAACATCCAAGAATTCCATGCCTGTGACTTCTCGTGCCACTACATGGTGGGGCTGTGTTCTGAGAAATGCGTTGTTTGGTGATTCTGTCATTGGGCAAACATCGTAGAGTAACTCACACAAGCCTAGATGGCAGAGCCTGCTACACGCCGAGGCTGTTTGGTTTGGCCTTTTGCTCCCAGACTACACACCTGTGCAGCGTGTTACTCGACTGGACCCCGTAGGCGATCAGAATGCAGTGGTATTTGCGTATCTAAACACAGAAAAGGGGTAGTACAAATACGGTATTCTCATCTTATGGAACCACTGCTATATCTGTGGCCCATGGTTGACTAAAATGTCATTATACAGTATATGACTGTATTTGGAATATCTTGGGAACCATTTTTTTAATGGGCAGGGGCTGAGGCAGCCCCCTGGCACTGGATAAATCACCCATGCCTAGGCAAGGCTGCAGGAGGACAGGGGCCAGGCAAGGGCCCTGCCACAGCCATCTACCACCACCAGGTCCAAGCTTGGGGCATGCAGGCGGAGGAAGCAGCCCCCAAAGGTGTGGGTCCTGTCACTAGGGAGAGGATGGGGCGGCCTCCAGGGCTGCAAGCTGATGCAGCAGCTCCTGGCCCAGGCCCTGGTTTTGGAAGATGGCAGCCCTGTCTCCAGTGAAGCAGGGTCCCAGGCCACCAGACCAGCTACTCACCTGCCGAGACAGTGACGGAGGATGGGCAGAGGCCCAGAGACGTGGAAAGGCATCATGCCCCACTTACTCAGGGACACTGAAGCTCAGGGTTGCAGGCCTAGGCCAACGAGCCAGGACTTGCTGGCTCTGGCCTTAGTGGGGCCAGTGTGACCTTAAAGGGAACCCCTCCCAATTCTGAGAGCCCCCGGGGCAGGTACATTGGAAACGCTGCTCCCCGTAGCCTGAGGACGTGGCTGAGGATGGGTCTGAGGTTGGGAGGTTGCATCGGGCCCTCGCAGGGCCCTCAGCTGGACCATTCCCCTCCCCTCCCTGAAGCAGCGCCGAAGCCCTAGGCCCAGAGCCTGACAGCGGCCTCACCGTGGTCATCAGCGCCTCAGGGATTCTGTACCTGGGCATTGGCTGGGCACTGTCCTGCACATCACAGCCAGGCCCACGTCGTGCTCCTGCCGTGACCCCCCAGACAGCCACCCTGTGTGAGGGAAGCATGCCATCTTTGGCTTCACCTCCTTTCCTGACTTTTCCTGCCCACCTGTGGATGAAGAGTGAGGCCCACCCACATCACCTGAACTCACCAAGTGGCAGGGGCGGCTGCTGGCTAATGGGACCCTCTGTGACTAGAGGAGTGTCTGCCCAGGCAGGGGAGGGTCAGAAATCAGGAGCCCTCTTGGGAGGCATCCCAGGCGGAGGCCACAGCATTAGCAAAGGCCTGGAGGCTGGACCCGGTGCCGTGCTGGGTTCTGGGCCTGGAGCAGCCCCCTGAGCCTGCAGCGTCGGGTCACGGCCCAGGGAGGAGCGGCTGCCAGGGAGAAGCTGCGTTAGAGAGGGCAAAACAGCCTCGGGTCACACAGCTGCTCTATGGAGGGGTGGGATTTGCACCCAGCTCCCCTGAAGCTTGGTTCCACAGCCATTGGTGGACTCTCATCGGTGGACTCTCATCGGTGGACTCTCAGGGAGATCTAGACCTGGCACTACACCCTCAGGCCCCAGCCCCGTGTGGTGCCTCTACGACCGCCTCACATATGTGAGAGCTCAGGGATCCTGCTGTGGCCACCACCATGCTCTTCCTATCTCAGAAATCAAAGACCAAGACAATCCTGATTTTAGCTGATGGGATACCACCACAGGCCTCCAGCCATGCTCCCTGGCCCCTACATGCCTCAGTTTGCCCTCTCCTCCTTGTCTGGATGCGCCCTGGTGGTCAGCTTGCTGGGCAAGGTGGAGGCAGGTCCAGCATCCACCTGCCTCGGCAGGGGCCAGGAGCCATCACCAGCCTTGCCCTTGACTCCCACCCTCCCACTTCCTACGGGGCTGCCGCGCTGGCCGTGACCTCCCCCAGGACTTGGATGCCCTCCAGCACCAAGGTGATGCATCAGACAGCACCCTATTCCCTGAAGATGAAGGACTGTGGCTGCAGGTGAAACAGAATCCTTTCCCTGCCTCCTACGACTTGTGCCCTTTTCTTTGAAAATTGCCCTACATGTGGCTCACCACCTTTCTGCCTTTCCTCTGAGTCTCGGGAACAGGGCCGAATCCACACTGGTTTAAGAGACCTTTGGATGCCAAGCTCGAGGAGCTATTTGTGCCCTGGGTAGCAAATGTTTCTTTCCAAGAAAATCTTTCTAACAGTCCTCGAGGCACTTCGATGGTTCAGCATCCTGAGATACCAGCCCCGAGCAAGTTGGGGGATGACAGAGGACACCGTGCCCCCATACCCAACGCCACCCAAGTTGGCAGGTAACCTGAATCCACAGCACAGAGTCAGAGCACAGGGGTGGCAGCAGAGCCACCAGGCAGCCATGCCCTGTGCCTGCATGGGGCTGTGGGCAGTCACCTTCATCAGTCCTCACAGCAGCCCTGGGACAGGGACCTGCAGGTGGGAATCTGAGAAGGAGCAGTCTGGGGCTGGGACCCACCTGGGCTAATAAGGACACCTCATCCCCACGGGAGAGTCCCACAGGCAAAGCCCCTGTTCTGGAACCGCAGACCCATCCCACTCGAAGTCAGGAGGTACTCCAGGAGATCCAAGCAGAGGTTCGGATTCCCCCAGGGACGGGTGCCTGCCCTGGAGACCCCCCCGACCCGCCATGGCTCCTGCCCGCCCCAGGCTAGAGCTGGCTCCGGGAGTGACAGCAATTAGGACCATGGCTGGCAGAGCAGCCCACACCCCCAAAGCACCTGACGTGGCAACAGCTCCCCGGGGGCCGTCGCGCTCCGGCTGTGGCTGAGGCGCTTGGAATCGGTTTCTTTCTGCTGTAAAAATGGAAACATCCCCTATGTGAGACACAAGCTGGCAAGGAGAACGCCGCTGCGAAATCACACCCGCGGTGGGGCGGGTGGCCGCCGGGGGCCCCCAGGCCTGCCAGGCAAGAAGGGCTTCGTGCACGGGGGTGGGGAGCCAGGAACCCGGGGGTGCAGGGGCGAGGTGCAGACCCCCCCAGCCAGACAACCCTGCTGGAACATAGGCTGGGCCCTCCCTGCCTTGCGCCTGTCTTTTCCAAAAACAGCAACGATGCCGGCTGCATCCGGCTTCCCGCACCCGCCCAGAGATGCTGGAATAGCTGTGAGGGAGGTGGGCGAGCTGCGCAGTGCAGGGGGGCTATCCGAGTTGGGGAGGACAGCTCCCCTCCCTGGGGCACTTCAGGGGAAAACAGCGAGGTTGGGTGTGGGGTCTGTGACAGTGTCTGCGAGGCAGAGAGGGTCCCCAAACACATTGCCTGTGCCAGGCCTCCCCGTGGCCTTCAGAACCACACGTGCCAGCCGAGCGCATGCGGGACCTCGGCTGTGGTTCCACCAGGCGCACCAGGCTGGCACAACCCTGATCATCCCCACTGGGCACCACAGCCACCAATGAGAGTGACTCTACTTTCCTGGCTGGGACCTTCCTCTCCAGCCCTCCCTGGGCACTGCTCAGCTGCAGGCTCTGCACCTTGGGTCTGAAATCCCCACGTAACTGTAAACCAGCCCGCCACACACCCACAGGCGTGAGGACATGTGTCGAATGTGTGAAACGCCCCCACCCACTGAGATGTTCTCATCTTCAGGTTTTCAAGGACACGGCACCCACATGCTGTGGCCAACGGTGGACATTGGCGGGCGGAAGCCAGGACTGTCAGGACGGGGTTGGGGGCTGGGGGTGCAGCACCACCTCCACATGCCTTTCTCCATGACACTGCAGGTTATCACGGGGTGAGAGGAGGGCCAGGCTTGCCAGGGGTGGAGATGGTAAGGGGTGTCCTCCAGCCCTGGAGCCCATGCGCAGCTTCCAGGCTGGTAATGATGGATCCATCAACACCGCATGGCCAAAGACTGCACTCTGAGGGCCCCGGCCTCCTGGGCTGTCACCCCGTGTGAGGAGCCAGGGATTCCTGGCCTGAAAACTGTCTCAGGGCCTGGTCGGTCCCTATAGCCCACTCTGCTATTAAAATGGATTCCTGGGGAGGCAAGGCCATGTGGGTGTAAAACCTGGACTGCCGGGACAGTCACATGCACATTTCCACACTCACCATGTGAACATCCGTGTGCTCAGTCAGCACATGCTGATAGACACACACATGTGCTCACAATGCTCATCAAACATGCATACACACGTGTACACATCCACACACGTGCATGCCCACATGCACGTGCTCACACACATGCTCATCAAACATGCATACACACTCATGTATGTGCACACATACACACACACATGCCCACATGGGTGTGCCCAGGCATACATGCTCATCAAACATGCATACACAATCATGTGTACAAATCCACACACACACGCCCACGTGCACGTGCTCACACATACATCCTCATCAAACATGCACACACACTCATGTGCACACATCCACATACACGCATGCCCACATGCACTTGCTCACACATATGTGCTCATCAAACATGCACGCACTCATGTGTACACATACACACACACGCATGCCCACACACACGTGCTCAGTCACTTTTGTACACACACTCTTGCATGCTCACCCACACACCCATGCCCACATATGTCCTCTGACAGGCTTGTGTTTACATATCTCTCCACACTCCCCTGCACACAATTCACACACCCAGCCACACAAGCACATTTTGTCCATTTTGCCTTTTGTTTCTCCCTCAGGCCCTTTACACAGACCCTAGCTGTCGTTCGGAGGTGGTGTCCTACCCATGGCTGCCAAATGCCCCTCTCATGTGCCAGGTGGGGGTCGTGGGCCCTCCCTGCACCCCAGTGACACAAAGCCTGCCTCACTACCCAGGGAAGACTGGGGCCGGCCACATGCTAGGAGCAATTTCAGCAGGACGGGTGCTGGGCTGGCAGCCGGCTGGCGTCTCTGCTCAGCTGGCCGCCTGCTCGGTGGCTGCAGAGACTGCGCACTGTGTGCTGGACCCTCACTGGGACCCCAGGAGGACATGGGGGAGCATGGGCCAGGCAGCCATGTGGCAGTGGGAGCCGAGCTGGAGTCCACTGGCGGAAGATAGGACACAGGCTGGAAAGGCAGGGTGCTGGGGGCAGGAGCTTGGGCTGCGAGGGATGGGCACAGAAATAAGGCAGCAGGCTGGGGAGAAGGCCCCTCCCCATGCAAAATCATCCCTAAGATTCCAAAGGCCTGGAAAACACCTCGCTAGGAGAAGCTTCATGGAGTAGGCCCAGTACCCAGACAGGTGGGGGCCGAGCAGGGCAGGGCTGGGCCAGCTGGGCCAGCACCTGCCTGGGAAGCTCCCTCTGCAAAGCCCTTCCCATGCTCCCCTGGCTCCGGGTTGGCAAGGCTGAGTTGAGCATCTGGGGTCAAGGTTGATCGCTGGGGCCCGGGCACCAGGAGTGAAACAGAGGGGCTGTGCCGTGTGGGCCTCCCCAGGGACTGCTGCAGCTCATGGAGTGGAGCTGCACCCGAAGCCCTCTCTTGGGCAGCTCTGCAAGCCTCCAGGCCACCACGGCAGCCAGCACAGTGGTCCTGGCAGGAGGGTGAGAGGGCAGCGCCTTCCAGCCACAGCTCACCCCTCCTCCCAGGAGGCCTGGGGAGGTGCCAGAACAGCCCTGTGGGGGCAGGGGTGGGGGCTCAGGCCCTGTTTGGAGAGAGGGCTGTTCAGGGAAGGGAACAAGATGGGGCTGCCGGCCATTCCCTCCCAGCGACAATGACAGAGCTGCAGCCACAGTCCCCTCGGTCCCCTGTGCCACAACTGTGAGGATGATGGCAGCTGAGGGTTCGTTGGGGCCTGGCCCTGTCCCAGGAGGCACGGACTTGCTGAGACCCAGCTGGTCAACTTCCAGGAGGCCCTGACCACGGCCAAGACCCAGCCATGAGGGTCACCCCTCTGCCAGGGGAAGCCGACCCCTCGGGGAAGGCAGGGGTAGGCAGCTTGCACACCCTCCCCACCCCAAGATGAGCCTGCAGAGAAGGGCAGCTGTGTTTTCAGCTAGAACCATGGGCATGAGGGTCCAGGGAAAGGGCTGTGCAGACGAGCCACCTGCAGTGCCCACAGCCCAGCCTGAGGCAGCTCACTCCCGCCCCTGCCCCCGCCCAGGCTCCAGCCCGCTGGCTGCTGGCCAGGCCTGAATGGCAGCTGCTTCAGACTGGACCCCACGCACTGGGGTGGCCAGGGCTGTGCATGGCAGGTGCAGGGTGCAGAGTGCAGTGAGGGTGTGGAAGGGCTAGTACAGCCTGGTAAACAAGACCTGTGTGCTGGGCGCACCAGTGCATGGAATCCAGTCTGAAGCAGCTGCTCATGGGGGCTGCCCCATCCCCAGGCTGAAGCCCAGGCCAACCATGCTGAGATGAGCAGGATCTTCCACCAGGAAGCCCCAGCCTTCCGGAAGAGAGGACTTGGGGCTCCCGGAGAGCGCCCCGGGACTGTCGGTGCTCACAGAGCAGCAACACGGAGGAGCCCACTGGGTCCCCAAGAGCTGCAGGAAGGTGAGGAAGTGACCCAGTTGCGGGGCAGGAGGAGTTCGGCTGGCACGGCCGCCCTCATCACCTGGGGAACCCAGGCCAAGGGGTGACGTCACCATGATGGCCATCACCATGATGGGCCCAGGTGCCCATCTGTGCTGCAGGGACAGAGGAAGTGAGCCTGGACAGTGGGACTCAGCCAGCTGGGGTCCCCATGGCAGTGTGGGTCAGCCCCGGGGCCAGGCCTTAGTCTCCTGGTTGTCAGGGGATGTCAGGCCTATCAAGCTGTTGGGAGAGCCTGGCCTGGGGCTGGGAGTGGCAGAGCTGAGTGTAGGAGCTGCAGCCCAGTCCAGCAAGCCAGGCACCACGGACACCAGGCGGAGGTCCCTGCAGGGAGCGTGGAAGGAAGGGGTATGGGGACAGGTGCCCCCCTGCTGCTGAGCCTGACTTCCAGCTTGCTCTGGAGCCTGGCAGGGCTCTGGGGACCAGGGACACAGCCCTGGGCCACATCTACTTTGTGTGAGTGAGTGAAGATCAGAGTTCTCCATGCCAGGCGGTGGTACGGGCAAGGCAGGGCCCACAGTGCCAACCCTGGCTTGAGACACCCAGAGCTCAGAGCCAGGAGCGGCCGGGGCCTGGGGTCTTGAGTGTGAAAATGCAGCTGGCCTGGCAGGGCCTCTGAGGGTGCCTGGCACCATCCTGGGCCCCGACCTAGGTGCTGGGTCCTCTTGCAGCTCCTGGAAGCTGACCCCGGAGCCCGCCCCTGGGTGCCCCTGGCTCTCCTGGCTCAGTGTTTCTCCTACGTCAATCAGGGTCTTGCCAGGACGGGTCAGGATGGCCACCTCCCTGGGCCACCCCGGTGGACCGCTGGGAGGGGCTGCCACAGACCACCTGGGTAGGTGGTCCACAGGGGCCCCATCTCACCCTGGGTCAGGTCTGCAGCCTGTGTTTAGTCTGGGGTGGGGTGGGGGACTTTGCTGCTTCACTGCACCCCCCGTCAGCCCTGCTGGGAGGACTGCCGCACCCAGGGAGACGCAGAGGCTCAGGTCCACACTGCCCCACCCGCCAGACCCAGAGCTTCCTAACGGGGACCAGTCTGGGGCTCGAAATCCCAGCCATCACTTAGGGGTTTCGCTTGTGCCAACACCTTTCTTTTAGAGGGGTGTGTGGGGGCGTCCACTGACAGCATTAATCCCCACAGTCCATGGGCCAGTGATGCTAGCACTGCCCAGAGCCCTCAAGCGCTCCGCTCCCAGGCTCCAAAAGGGGTGGTCCCCATCCAGGCACCCCTGGGCACTGGCCCTGGGTCAGGCTGGGAGGGGGCCCATGACCCTGAGGCCGGGTCCGGCACGGATTCACCTGCTCTTCCTTCAGTGCCTTCTAACACCACCCAGCCGCCGCAGCCAGGCTGAAAGGAGACCACACCCCAGTCACTCGGGAGCTACTTCAAGACAGCTCTGTGAGACATGGGGGCTTCAGTCCCAGGGGGACCCGCCCATCCAGGCAGCCTCAGCTGCTTGTGGGGTCCCCAAGCACAGCCACCGGTTCCAGGCACAGGATGAGGGATGACCACCCCGCCCCACTCAGTCGGCCTGGGCCACCCAGTGGGCCGCAGAGCAGAAGCACCGAGATCAAACCACAGAAGAGAGCCCGTGGACAGGTGGGCGGAGCACTACAGAAGGGAGAGCGGACCTGGAGGGTGTCTGTGAATCCACACACACCAAGGCCGGAGCTCACAAGAGGAGGGGCGGGCGCTGCTCCATCCTGAAATCGGAATGGTCCCTGGCCTGCCTACGGCTGCTCTCACCTTCCTTTTGCTGCAGTGAGTGTCAAATGCATGAATGAATGAGCAAACGAGTGAATGAGTCCCTGCCACCAGCACCCAAAGGGTTACATCAAGCCACCGAGGCTCAGCGGGGACAGGACTGACCGGAGTCACACAGTCAGTGTGGGGAGGGCATCACACCCGGACTTCTGCACACAGGACCTCCTTGCCAGAGGCTGGGGTGGAGCTCGACCCCAGGGCCACCTGGCTCACCCTGTCTGTCCCCATAGCCATTTTTCAGTCCCCCCTACAGCCACCACCCCCTTGTCCCCCACCTCTGTCCCCGTAGCCACCCTGCCACGGAGTTGATTGCTTGATTAAGAGCAGCATTTAAGTACCCAGGGAGAAAAATCAATTCGCCTGCTTCCACTTTAATCCATCAGTTCCATTTCTGACAAATGTCCCTGTGCTGAAGTCACCATGTAGCTCCAGTGCCCCGCAGAGATTAGCTGCCAGGTCAGGCAGCCAGGGCGAGCACCTGGTGGGCTGGGGCAGGCCTGGACCCTCAGCTGGCCTGGCCTGCCCACCCCGCTTCCTGACACTTTTTAGGTGTGGGTATAGAGGTCAGAGCCCAGCTCTGGCCCCACCTGCCAGGGCCTTGATGAGCCCAGCTCCTGTGCCATAAGCTGGTGACATTGTCGGGCTGGGATTAAACGGGATCTGCGGCTGCCAGGCTGGGCCCTCAGGAAGGAGCCGACACCGGAGGACGAGTGGATTAGACGCGAGGTCAATATTTGTGGAATTGAATTGAATTTGTCACTTGGGGCTGTGTATGTTCCAGGAAATTTTGCAGTTTCTGCTTCTGGCAGGAAAACCCAACACAATCAGGGCCCCTCACAGGTCAGGTCACAGTCACCCGGCCCAGGAGAGAGACCCGTGGAGCCCTGTGTCTCAGCAGGCAAAGTAGGGGGACGGGGCAGGGGCAGGGAGGTCCCCGAGTGCTTGCCAGGGGATGTGTCTGCAGTGGTTGCCGGCCAAGAAGGGTCTTCCCTGGCCCCCAGGACATGGAGGCCCCACAGCCAGGCCCTGCCCCCAGCCCCCGGGACCTGCTGGCCCTTTAGGAGACGGGGAATGCTGGGTCTGACCTCTCTGCTGCTGGTGTCATTGCAGGGCCACGCTGCACTGTGCTGGTTGTTGTCCAGGGTGGGCAGATGGAGGGATGTGGACAGTAGATGCCAGGGGAAGGGCAGAAGGAAACACTGGACCTCCCAGGGGAAGCCAGGTCAGGGCGGGCCCAGCGGGATGGGGGCTGTCCACCTCTATGGCTGGCATTCCCCGCTGAGTCCCCGCAACTCTGCAGCCAGGAAGCCGTGCAGTGTGAAGAGTGGGGATATGGTGACGCCCTGGCCCCGAGCCCACCCGGTGGCCCCAGGGCCCCACCCCTCCTGGCTCTTCCTTCATGGGTCTAGGGTGATGGGGGCTCGTCTGAGGCCCAGTGCTGCCCACCTCGAATCCCCAAACCCCAAATTGGATTAGCTGTGTTTAGAAAGCAGCAAAGCTGCTTATATTTGAGCAAAGGCTCAGCAGATTACCCTGAGCCAAGAGGATGTCTGCCTGCATGAGGGGGATTTGAGGAGGAAAAACTGCACTAAACAAGTGTTAATTGAAAACAAACTCAGGGGATGATCTGAGCTGACCGGGCCCTCTGCCTGCCGCGTAACGCCTTCTCCAGCAGGCGCTCCTGCTGCCGTTGGGACAACCAGGAGCGGACTGTGTCAGGCCACAGGCCTCTGGGCCCAAGGCCAGGAAGGGGAGCCCAGGACCACCCACGGGAGAAGGGTGTGGTGCCGACACGAGGTCACAGGGAGTCCCTGAGACTGGGCCTCCACTCTGTGACTCAGTTTCCACCCGGTGACTCTCTTAGAAGCCCAGGGCCCAGCACGCAGGAAGCTCCGTGAGAGCTCATCATCACATTCGCTCCAGCAGCTGGGAAAGCCTTGGAGGCCCGGGGCCTGCTGGCCAGACCCTGTCCTCGGCCCTGAGCACAGCTGGGCCTAGAAGGGACAGTGAGGTGGGCCGGGGCCCACACCTGCTTAGTGCAGCAAGCCCGGGCACCCGGTGGGTGGGCCCTGCAGCCAGGGAGGCCCCCACCCCAGCCTTCCAGGCCCTGCCCTGGGTACTGTGTGCCACATCACATAGCCCACCCATGGGACCCACCCAACCCCGGCCAGGAGGGAGGATGGAGAACTTTGATTTCAGAGGAGTGCAAATACACAAATCCTTCCCTCCCACACTGTAAACAGCCTGGGTGGCTTTAGGAGGGAGGGCAGGATTTTTAGCCTCTCCCTTCCTCAAGGCACAGCAGGCCAAGTGTGTGTCACTCATGCCCCTTTTACAAGTAAAGAATCCAGCTCTGGGCCGGGCGCAGTGGCTCATGCCTATAATCCCAACACTTTGGGAGGCCAAGGCGGGCAGATCACGAGGTCAAGAGATTGAGACCATCCTGGCCAACACAGTGGAACCCTGTCTCTACTAAAAATACAAAAAAAATTAGCCTGGTGTGCTGGCACACGCCTGTGGTCCCAGCTACTCGGGAGGCTGAGGCGGAAGAATCACTTGAACCCGGGAGGCGGAGGTTTCAGTGAGCCGAGATTGCACCACTGCACTCCAGTCTGGTGACAGAGCAAGACTCTATCTCAAAAAAAAAAGAATCCAGTTCTGGGCGGTCAGGTCTTCCCAGTGGAGGTGTTTGCCCTGGGGTGCCAGCTCACCTTTCTGTAGGACCTGGCTCCTAAGGGTCCAGCGGGTCCTTGGCCTCCAGTGGATACGGAAGGGAAGTGCCGGGAAGGGAAGACTGTGGTTCCTTTAAGTGATACAGAAGGAAGGAAGGAAAGTGCTGGGTAGAGGAGGGCGTGGTCCGTGGCTAGGGCTCCACCCCACGGACCTAGATGAAGACAGGCATTTCCCAAGACCACCCTGGCCTGCCATGCCCCCATCCTGTGCCCATAAAAACCCGAGACCCCAGCAAGGCAGAGACAGAAGCCATTGGGCGACAAGAGGAACACATTGGTGGAAAAAGATAAGCGTCTGGACATCCCAAGGACATCGCTGAGCGGCCTGACTCCAGGGGAAAGCCATCTCCCTCTGGCAACCCCATCTGCTGAGAGCTGCTTCTACTCAATAAAACCTTGCACTCATTCTCCAAGCCCACGTATGATCCAATTTTTCGCTACACCGAGGCAAGAAACCCCGGGATACGGAAATCTCTCTGTCCTTGTGATAAGGCAGGTCTATCTGAGCTGACCCGCACCAGCCGCCTGCAGACAGCTAACCTGAAAGACCATCCTGCAACACATGCCCGCTGCGGTTCAGGAGCTGCAAGCATCCACCCCTAGACACTGCCGTGGGGTCGGACCCCCGCAGCCTGCCCCTCTGTACGCTCCCCTAGAGGTCTGAGGTTTGAGCAGCAGAGCCCTGAAGCGAGCCATTCCCCTGTTGCATGCCCTGCCCTGCGAGGGGAACAAGGGGACTTTTCCTGTTTCACTGTGGGGGTAGGTAGGGTTCCCCTGGCTGGAGACAGCACGTCGGGGAGAGGCCAGATGCGCCCAGCGGGTGGGGGATTCTCCTGGGGGGAGGCTGAGGCTGTTAAGAAAGGAGGGGCTGAGGGGACACCACAGCCCAACCCCCTCCGCCCCCCGCCCCCCTCTACACCCCTCCTGAGGCTCAGGAGACTGAGAGCAGAGCTCGGAGGCCCACACCCAGCACACAGGCAGCAGTGGGGGCTGTGGTCAGGGCCGAAGCACAGGCGATGGCAGGCGAGTGAGAGGGAAGTTGGGGGAGCCAGCTCTGTGATCCTCTCCGCCCAGCATCTGGAGATCCCGGCCCCCTTGAATGGCCCGGGGCAGGAGCCTCCGACACTCTCCCCAAGATGCCTGTGGCCCCGCCCTGAGTGGGGGTCCTCCGCCGGCCGTGACTGCCCTGGATTAGCTTCTCCGCTCCCCATAGTCAGCACTCTCAGCCCCTCTGCCTTGTGCCCTGTCATTTCAGCGGATCCTGAGCCAGAGAAAGCCATCAATTATTCAGCTCCTGCCTCTCAGCCTCCTCCGTTAGTACCTTGTAAAGCTGGGAGATAAATCTCTCTGCTTGCTCCGTGGTGCCGACAGGGAGCAGGGCGGCACCGGGACGGGGACGGGCCTTGGCTGGGCCCCGGGTCCTGAGCCAGCACGGGCAGCCTGCAAGGCTTCCCTGCTATTAAACCTATAATTCAGCAGCAGTGCAGCCGGGGCCTGGCATACAGGGTCCCCGAGATGAGGAGGGGCTGCCCCTGCCAGAATGCACGAGAGGGTGCCACCAGGGTGAGTCACAAGGACCACTTCTGTGGATCTGGCAGGTCCCAGGGCCCCCTTTAAATCTGGGTCTGGGGAGAGTCCCTGATGCTGCTCCGGGGGGTCATGGAGCCCGACTGCTCGCAGGGAAGACCACGCGGCTGCTGTAGGGCGGGACAGCTGAGGACCACGCCAGGCAAGCAAGTGACGGGCACGGGGGTTGGGGGGCACAGTGCAGTCCAAATGTCTTCAGCCACACCCAGGCTGACCCGGGAGGCCCGCATGGAAGACCCTGGAAGCGACCCTGGCCACCTCTGGTGGAAGAGGCAGCCCCAGCCTCCCCTTTCAGGACAGCGCCATCTGCCACCGAGGCAGCTCCGGAGAGTGGGACAGCTGTGGGAGGCAGGACCTGCCCAGGCTGCCCTGCTGGGCACTCGCAGCCCCCTTCACCCTCAGCAAGGCTCTTGTCCCTGTGAAAACTGAGCAGTTGGACAATCTGACGCCTTGGAGGGTCCCGGTGAGCCCCTCACCCCAATGCCCAGCCCTGCATAGGCAGGGAAGCGTTTGTCGAGTGGCTGAGTCCCACGCCTGCTCCAACCTCCGCAGGCCTTGGAGTGTCCCTGGTAGGAGCCGGAGGGTGAACACAGGGGGACAAAGTCACAGGACAGCTGGGGTGGGGTCAGGCTGGGCAAATGGGCCATGAGACCCACTCAGAACCCACCCTCAGCAGAGCCACGCCCACCCTTGCAAACTGTCTGTGCAGGGGTCCACTCTAAACCCACGGGAACCGTGGCAGGAAGGGAGACTCCAGGCCTGGCCAGGAGGTTCTGGCCGACTCCATCCCCTTCCTTTTCCCCTCCCCACTTCCCACTCCACAGGCCTCCGCAGGGCAGGGGCTGTGACAGAGGTGACAGAGGTTCAGAGGGGTCACTGAGTCCCTGCAATTAGCCGTAATGAGTTGACACATACGGGTTAGGGCCACAGGTCAAGTGCTAATGGAGGCTGATAATTAACTCCACCAGCTGAGAAGCGTGCAGCCCCTCCTCCCTCCACCATTAATCCTCAGGACATCGAACAGCCCCGCCCCAGGGCTAATGGGGTGTCATTCTAACCATAATGACAGGGCTGCTGCATAGGAAACGCAGGGCTGGTGCAGGCAACACCCCCATCCCAGGCTGGAAGCCTCCCCTGGCCCCTTCGATGAGGGTCCTGCCCTGCCCACTGGCTCCTGCCCCGACCCTGCTCCTGGGGCCTTCCTGACCTGCCACCTTGCACCCCTCAGGGGCAGTACGCCTGGCAGCCTGTCCCAGCCTAAGTCTCAGCATGAGACACCCCTCCAGCCTCCACTTCCCAGCACTGCCTCCGGAACAGGGGCCTTTCAGACTCGCAGCCTGCTGTCCTTCCCTGCGCGGCGCGCCGCCCTCCCCTCCCCTGCCCGGCACGCCGCCCCCAGCCACGTCCAGTTTTGGGTGCTATTCATGGTGCTCCACTGACCACCTGGCACCTGCATCTGCCACAGCTTCAGTGCCCTCCCGGGGCCATCCAGCCCTGGACAAAGCAGCCCCGAGCCCTCCCTCCCTCTGGGTCTTGACCTCTGTTCCTGTGGCCAGCTGTGGTAGCTGAGCCAGCATCCACCCAAACAGGAAACCAAGAAGCCCTGCGGCTGCTTCTGTGCCTCTTTCTTCTGGGTGACAAGCCAAGTCTGTGTCTCCGTCTCACTCAATTGTCAGGTTTATGTCCAAGGGCGGGGCCACTGTGCTCCATTCATGTGCCAGCCTTGTCTTAGGGGCCGAGGGGCCTGGTCCCCCTCTATGCCTGGCTTGGTGACAGCTCTGCAGTGTCCCAGGAATATTCCCTTGCCCATCGCAGCACAGGCGCTCACTCCGAGGGCCTGGTCCTCTTCGAGAACTACCCCCTCTGGCAGCTGGGAGTGAGCACGCTGGGTCCCAGTGAGCACATCTCAGGTCCCTGACCCCTGGACACCCCATAGCCTTCTTGTATTGCTGAAGGGCAGGAATGGGGCCCTCCTGCATGCTGCCTCCACGTGGCAGGGCCCAGACCTCCATCTCCCCTGCAGTCCCACAGCCCTTGCCCAGGTCATCTGCTACTGGAAACTCCACCGCGGTGACCCTGAGCTGCCGGGAAAGATGGGTTACGATGGTACCGCTGCTCAGAGGGCAAGGGGCACCACTGCTGGTCACCATGTCAGGCACCATCTGCTGGCACAGGAGGCCAGTGAGGGAGGCGGGGAGATGCTGTCTTCAGAACATCCTCTGCCTGCAGCAGCAAGATCGCTGCAGCTTCACGGTGAGCAAATGCACGTTCCATGGGCTTCATTCTACCAATCTCCAAAGACCGGACTGCCCCTGAGGGGACTGTCGCGCCTCAGTGCACACGGGAGGCCTTAAGCGGCAAGGTCCACACAGACCCCTGGCGTGGCCAGGAACCCTCTAGGGGCTGCAGCACTCAGGTCAGAGGCTGGGAATTCCGAGCCTCACAACCAAATGGCCCAGGAAGTCCTTGAGAAGACACTCCGAAACATTGCCGGATCACCTCCCATGCACCCGGCACTCCACGGGGCACCCACATGCATTTCCTTGCTCACTGACCATCCCATGGTACAAGTGACAAAACTGAGGTTCTGAGATGGGCAGAGGCTCAGCCCTTCTCTCACACGAGTGAGTGGCACAGCTGGGATTCCCGATTCCCACCCGGGACCATCCACATTGGAGCCCACCCAGCTGTCTCCAGTGGGTGCAGACACGGGTGGGGCTGAGAAGCTGGCAGACAGGTGGGGGCACCCGGACCCCTCCCTGGTGGTCACTGTCGGCTCCACAGGGGCCATGGCGAAACTCTCGAAAGCAATCTCTGGGCCATGCCCCAGCCCCTGGATCTTCAGCAGTTGCTCCTGTCTCTCAAAAACTAGTTCTCGGGCCAGGCGCGGTGGCTCACGCCTGTAATCCAAGCATTTTGGAGGCCAAGGCGGGCGGATCACCTCAGGTCGGGAGTTCAAGACCAGCCTGACCAACATGGTGAAACCTCGTCTTTAAAAAAAAAAAGAAAAACTAGTTCTCACCTTCTCCAGTGATCAGAAGCTGGGACCACAAAGGTTTCAGCCCGTGCAGGCCACCGAGCAGGCCATGGCTCTCTGGGCACAGGAGGAGGTCGGCTGTCAGCCAGCCCCATCCAGCCGCTACCCAGGTGTACAGCCTCCTCCCCTCTTTCTGCTACCTCACCCCTGCTCCTGGTGCCGGAACACGTGACCCAGTGCCAAAATGTGCATCCCCCAAACAGCCATCCCTCGCACTGCCCACCGTCATCAGTCATAGCTGCAAGAGTTTTCCCCAGCTCACCCTTCCACTCTCCCCCTAACCTTCCAGCACCCCCCACCCACCTGTCCTCAGCCCTGACTCGAATTTCTGTTTTCTGTGCTTTGCACATCTGTGCCACCAAGTCACTAAGGCCAGGGCCAGGTCTTAGCTGCAGCCTTGAGGCCATTGAGAAAAGTTTATGCAGGCAGGCAGGCAGGCAGGCAGGCGAGGAAGGAGGGAGGGAGGGACCCAGGGTATCTTCTTATTGTTTCTTTTTCTTTTTTTTTTAGATGGAGCCTCACTCTGTTGCCCAGGCTGGAGTGCAATGGCAAGATCTTAGCTCCCTGCACCCTCCACCTCCCAGGTTCCAGTGATTCTCCTGCCTCAGCCTCCAGAGTAGCAGGGATCACAGGCATGCACCACCATGCCCGGCTAATTTTTGTATTTTTAGTAGAGATGGGGTTTCCCCAGGTTGGCCAGGCTGGTTTCGAACTCCTGACCTCAAGTGATCCGCCCACCTCGGCTTCCCAGAGTGCTGGGATTACAGGCATGAGCCAGCGCGCCCGGCCATAGGGCATCCTCTTAATTAGAGTGTGAGAACTGCGGATGTGGGCAGGGGAATAAGTTGATGCTGACAGAAAATAACTTAAACCATTGAAAGGAACAGGAAGTAAACAGAAGCGACTGTTTACTGAATCCCTGGTGACAAGGAACTTTCCAAGAATAAAGGGAAGGGTGGGTAGACTTTGACTGTGTGGAAGCTAAACTCTCAGGTGGCTCAAAGGAAAACATCAAGCTAAAAGACAAGCAATGAGGCGGGTAAATTTTTGACACTAGCATGACAAAAAATTAATAGCATTAACACAGCAGGAACTTATCTGAAGCCGCAACACCAAGGACGACGTGAGTGAACTGCGGACGACGCAGCACACACAGCAACCGGGACGCCAGGGGGCGTGCCACAGAGCCAGCCGCCCCGTCCCCACCCCACCCACACGTGACAGCCACCAGACAGGCAGTAAGCATGCCTCAGCCCCTCCACCCGGGCACCACAGAAGGCCGCCCCCTCCTCCACCAAGGGCAGGGATCACAGGGCCAGGTTTTTATCACTGGACAAGGTGTGTCCCGAGTCATGACCTGCTTAACCCAGGAATGCCCCTTCTTGGAATCTATGCTAATTAAACACTCAGAGGGGCGGACCTCACTCGGCCGGCTCAGATAATGACCACAGCCTATTTATAACTGCAAAAAAGGTGGAAGCCGCTACGCCATCCAACAGTGGGGCAATGTTTAAGTCGGTGCTGGGAGAGTCACACCATGGACCAGCCCCTGAAGAGACATCGGTGGTGAGCGAAATGCATGCTATACAAGCCCAGGGAGGCTGTGAACTTGGAAGAAAGAATATGTGCACACAATAAGACTGGGAGGAAGCGAACACACTACCATTGGCCATGAGGGTCTCCTTTACTTACAATAAGCATAAGCCGCAGAGACAGGAGAAAGGGACTCCCGGGTGTGAAGCGCAGGGCAAGAGGACTCGGGTGTCCTGATCGAGCAATCATGCCAGCACCTTCTGCATCGTGAGATAAGTCATCTTGGCTCTCCCAGGCTCCAATCATCTCTGTGACTGTAAGGACAGCCCTGTCCCTGGACACGGGGCAGCTTTGAGGGAAAGGACAGAGGACCAGGTGGGCAGGTGTGATGGAGGGTAAATGACTGAATGAACAGACACACAAGGAGATGGAAAGCTAGGTGGGTGAATGCACAGGTGGGTGGATGGATAGTGAGTAGGTAAAAACGGATGGGTGAGCAGATGGGGGAAGAACAGATGGGATAGTAGAGAGATGGTTGTGTGGATGAATGGTGGGTGGACAGGTGGACAAATGGAGGAATGAATGGCGGGAGGGAGGGATGGATCAATAGATGGGTGGATGGACAGATGAGCAGATGGATTAGCAGATGGATGGAGAGATGCATGGATGAGTGGGTGTGTGGACGTAAGGGTGGATGGACAGGTGAGTAAATGGATGGATAGATGGATGGACACATGAATGGATGGGTGAGCAAGTGGATAGGTGGATGGATGGATGAATGAAAGGATGGATGGATGGATGGATGGATGGATGGACGGATGGATGGATGGATGGCTCAGTGGCAGGTGGATGGGTGAAACGATGAATGGGTGGAAGGATGGATGGTTAGATAGATGGATGTCTGGATGAATGGTTGGTGAACAGTGGATGAATGGGAGCTTGGTGAGGGGCTCTGGTGGACGAGGCTCAGCCACTGACCCACGCCCTGGCCTGTGTGTTTGCCCCTCCCTTCAGGAACTCTGCTGGGCCACCTCTTAGGCAATACACTATCCTAGGACATCTTGCAGACAAGGAAATAGGCTTCAAGAGGCGACGGTGCCTGCACAGGGCACACAGCCACAGGGCCACCTTCTACATGGCTCCCACCTGCAGCCACGTCTCCAAGGAAGCTGGATTTTGTGGGTTTTTTTTGAGACAGGGTCTCACTCTGTCACCCAGGCTAGAGTGCAGTGGCACGATCTCAGCTCACTGCAACCTCCACCTCTTGGGCTCAAGTGATTCTCTTGCCTCAGTCTCCCAAGTAACTGGGATTACAGGCACCCGCCACCACGCCTGGCTGATTTTTGTATTTTTAGTAGTCACAGGGTTGCACCATATTGGCCAGGCTGGTCTCGAACTCCTGACCTTGTGATCTGCCTGCCTCGTCCTCCCAAAGTGCTGGGATTACAGGCGTGAGCCACCGCATCGGGCTGAAAGCTAAGTTTTTACAAGGGCAAGTCCTCAAGGTGGATGCCCCTCTGTTAAAGCCTCTGCTCCAACAACCTGCAAGCAGCCACTTGCCCTGGACTCCAGGCGGCTGCCCTCCCCTTGTTGTCCTCTGGACTGTTCAGTATGCAGAAGGACCGGCCCTGCAAGGCCGCCATAAATCCTAGCCCTGTCCTGCAGCAGATCAATTGCCAATCGGCTCCAAATCCCCTAGATGTCTCGGCCGCTCGGCCCAGCTGTAGGAGCCACGGCCATGGCTGTCTCTAGATGCTGCTGGCTACATATATTGAACTTGAAGCATCGGATTACATGTTTGTTCAATAGCAATAAACTCCCAAAGTTTTATGGGGTCATAAAACCGCTGCCTGGGCTCCCACTTAGGTGGTATGTAATGTACACAGGCTGGTTTCCCCGCTAATGGGGCGGTGCAAGTGATTTGGGGCTATTAGCTGGAAACCACATCTGCATTTCCCAAATTCTCATAAATAAGGTGATCCCCCTGGAGCACGCCAGACCCAGCCTTGAAGTTCGAGGAGAGGAAGAAAGGCAGAGTGGGTTGGAGCCATGAGAAATGATTAGGGAGGGAGGGAGGCCAGGTGGGCTGGGGGGAGGCAGGGGATGTCAGGAGAAAGGAGGGGGCAGGGCTCAGCCCAGACGCCCGCCGCCCTTGAGCCCACCCCTGCCCAGCCTCCAGCTTAGGAGGACTCAGAGCACAGGCGTCTCCTCCCAAGGTCCTGGGCCCCGGCCTCGCCCTCTAAGGAGGGAGCTTGGAGGAAGGGCTACTGTGGACGGTGGACAGAGAGGAGGGAGACGTGTGCACAACAGCACCAGGCGGGGCCACCGTGGGTGGGTCCCCACAGACCCACGGGCAGAGAGGAAGACAACAGAAACACAGAGGCCGAGGCAGAGCGGGGAGATGGCCAGGTGACCCTAAGCAGGCTGACACAGGTGAGTGCATCTGGGGAGGTGCCCCTTCTGTGGCCCAGGGTCAGGGTGAGGCGCTGCTGGGGGCGGAGATGGAAGAGGCAGCTTAGGAGGCGGCAGGTTCCCATCTTGGGGCAGAGACCACAATGTTCCCACCTCGGGGCAGGGGCCACAGGGAGAGCCCAAGGGAGGCGTTGTGTGACGGCCCTCCGCTCTACCCTGGACCGAAGTCACCATGTGCAGACCTGCTCGGGTCCCGGTGCCAAGTGCCCCATAGGAGTGTCTGGGATCCCGGTAGGAAGACACCCGGACAGGACGGGGAGAGGCAGCCAGCAGCCAGGAGCTGGGCACGGGGCAGGGCCAGGCAGGCGCAGAGGTGGGCAGCCAGACTCTGATGGTCAACCCGGACTTGGCCATGGCCAGGTGAGAGTGAGGGGCCGGCGTCTTCCAAGCCCCTGCTCCTCATCCCCTAGGGTAGCCCAGCCGGTGGCACTGGCACCCTGGACACAGCCAGTCGCCTTTCAGCTCTGGCCAGGCTCTTCTCAGCGCTGGAGGTGGGCACGTGGGTGACTTTGCCCTGATCTTTGTAACTTTGCTATTGATCCAGGTCCTCGAAAATGCATCGATTTGCCCAAATCCAAATCAATATTTATTGTGGCTTCAAAGACTAGGGGGTTGGAAAGGGGGGCCTGCAGGCTGATGAATGGAGTCAAGGCGGCCAGAGAGCGGTCACCCCCACCTCCCTCCCAGCAATCCTCAGCAGCCTCTGCACCTGCCCTGCCCCCACCCAGCCCCTGCCTCCACCCTGAGGGCCCCAGGGACAGTCCACCCAGGTGTGGACAAAGGATGAGCTGACAGAGGTCACCGGTGCCCAGGTGACCCCGCTCACTCCTGCGCCTCGGACAATGAGCGTCCTGCCCACTGGGGCTGTTTCCCGAAGGCTCAAAGTGAGTTGCCCCTCCAGGGTTCATTTCCCAGGGGAAGCCCCTCCCTCAGGGGAGTCTGGAAGTCAGGGGTGTTGGGGAGAGCTCCCCCAGCGTCCCCACCTTCCAGGTCACACGGGGCCTGTAGGTGGGCTCCTGTCTCAGCTCCACAGAGCCCCTCATGGTGGGCCTGGGGCCAGCAGCAAACACACTGGACGAGGACATAGGGCATCCACCCAGGGGTCCCTGTGGCCCAGGGCTCAGGGGAAAGACAGGAGACCCCCCCACATCCCAAGGGCCCAAGGCCACAGGACAGAAGGACTGGCAGCTATGGGCCCTAGGGGGCTGGAGGGACGGGCAGCCTCTGGTCCTGTGTGGACCAGGAAACTCATTTCTGGAGTCTGCTGAGGCTAAGGAGGACTGTGGAAGGCAAAACACGTTCACAGAGAGAAACCCATGTTCATAGGGAGGAATTCTCAAGGCCAAGGACTGACAGCGGCAGCAGACCCCGGAACGCGGCGAGCAAGACCCCATGGGGGAGCAGCAGCTGGCAGCTGCATTGATGAGCAGATAGAGAGCCTGAGCCGAGGCGAGACGTGGGGCAGCCCTGCCCGTCCCCTCAGAAGGCCACTGAGGTCATGACCCGCAGCGCTGGCCACTGGCTGCCCCAGGCAAGTGCACCCCCGTGGAGGCTTCCTCACGTCTACTCCTGCCCCGTGGCTCCTGCTCTCCTCTGAGGGTCGGGAAGGGCCCAGCCACTTGCCCAGAAGTTCACCACCTTGAGGACCTGCCCCTGGAAAAGCCCAGCTCCCCTGGAGGTGAGGGGTAGGTGAGAGCCGAGCAGAAGGTGGCCCTTCAAAGACTAGGGGGTTGGAGAGCTGCTAGTGTGCCCTGCGCAAACACCATTGCCTCTCGAAGCCTCGGTTTCCTTCTCTGCAAGATGTCCTGGGGTGTCAGGGAAGTGGTGTGCAGCAGGGTCCCCCCACCCTGAGGCTGGCGGCCCTGCCCCTCAGGCAGAACTCAGGGGCAGAAGACCCCAGGCAGAGTGGGCAGGGGTGAAGACAAGATGGACAGCCCTGGCCACCGGGGGAACCTGTGAGGACCAGGAGCTTGTCGTGCAAACACAAACCCACCCCAGGCCCAGCTAGGGCCTCAGAGGGGCTCCTGATCTGCCCGGCAGCTGAGGCAAGCGGGGTCAGATGAGCATGGAGGAAGCAGGCCTGGTGGTCTCAAGCTGCCTCTGGGAGCCTTCCTGGAGGAGGAGGCTGTGTCCCCAGCAGCCTCGCAGAACTGCTAATGTTTCTCGGTGGCATGGCCACTGCCTTCACGTCCCCGATCTCAGATCAATTTTAATGTAGGAGAAAAGTCGGGACCCCAGAGTTTGGCAGACTGGCTGCTTGGTAACTGAGTTCAATCTCAACCAGGGCCCCAGGGCCCTTCCCTCTGGCCCCTTGCCCCCTTTAGTCCCCTGCCCTCCTGGGAGGCCGTCTCTGTCTCCACTGCCTGCCCCCGCATCTCAGCCTTCTGGAGGGAACATAGCTGTGTTTAGGGAACTCTTGCAAAACTCAGTGAATGCCGAGGGTTCCCGGCAGGGGCTGGGAGAAAGGGGTCCTGAGGGCGGGGCAGCAGGCACCAGGCTGACCCCATGGCCAGGAGGCCCTGAGGGACGGGCTGCTCCAGGGCAGGCTGGAGGCTGCGGCAGGGTGAGGACGGGTGAGGAACTTCGGGGAGGGCTCACGGCAGAAGGAAGTCCCCTGCGTGGCGGGAGGGTGCTTGCCTCCAGTGGGGCCCAGAGAGGTGCCCCAGGACCAGGGCCCCCAGATTTTGGCCCTGAGTTTTCTGCCCCCAGCTGAGTTACCTGGCAGGTGCCTTGCCGAGCATCCAACCTAAAAGCCTCCCCAACCCAGGCCACTCTGTGGAAAGCTGCCTGGCTGGGACACCCTTGTGGCGTGTCTCTGTCTGGGTCACCACGTGACCTGGTTCCTGGGGCCTTTGGTTTTCCACCGCATCCTCAGTGAGTGGGTGTTAGTTTGTAGTTAGAATGAATGTGCCACATGCCCACAAGAAGGGGACAAAGGGGAAGCCGGGAGGCCATGCAGGCCCTGGCCAGAGTCACCCACACCCTAGGCCCACAGATGGGAGAGAAAGGGTGAACAGGGAAGCAGCTGCTCCCAGGGGAGGGGTTGCAGGGGGAGGGGAGTCCTGCCAGGAGCTGAGGCCTTCTGGAGAGGTCCACCAGCACAGGACCTCTGCAACAACCCTCCTTCCCGGGACCCAGGACAGAAGAGGGAAGAATCTACTTCGTTGACCTGGGGTCTGCAAGGAGACACCGGCATTTCCAAGCTGTGGGGCCCCCTCCCGGGCCAGACCGATGGGCTTGGGGCAGCACCAGCCTGTGGTGAGCCCACAAGGACACCGGGTGCCCATGTGGGGCCAGGAGGTCTCGGGATAGGTGAGGGAGGGGCCTGGGCAGGATGTAGGCGTCAGAGGATGCTGGGAGGTGGCAGCGCCCTGACCAGGGGCTGGGGTGGGGCAGGTTGTGGCTACAATCTCAGTCCTGCTGTATGTCCACAAGGAGACACCCCCCGCCCCCACCCCACCCCGGCCTTGCTGATTTTTACACACAAGGAAACTGAGGCTCAGAGAGGTAAAAACCCTTGCCTGGCGTGGGCCTGGCTCACAGACCCACATGCTGGGGACCAGGCAGGAGCTCTCAGAGGCCCCGTTTCCCACTCATGAGATGCTTGCCCACAAGCAGCCATAGCCCTGGAGAGTGGGGGCAGGACCCAGGAAAGGCAGGGGCAGCGGAGAGGCTGGCGGACTCAGGGCAGACTGTGGGCCAGAGGCTGCCTGACCCATCGCCTCCTCTGACAGAGGCACCAACCCCGTGTGCAGGGAAGGGGTGGCGGGATATCAAGGTGGGGGTCAGGGAGGGCCTGAGCCTCGCCCAAGCTCCCCGGCCCAGAAGCTGCAGGCAGGACACTGGCCAGGGCACAGCAGAAGACAGCTGTCCCGGCAAGTACTGGGCACCTCCCAGGGGCAGTGCCAGCACGCCAGGGCGGGTGTGTGCTGCCCATGGAGCCTGGCAAGAAGGTGCACACCCAGCGCTGGGGCTTCAGAAGCTCATGAGATGGTGGTGGGAGCCCCTCCTGGCTGGGAGCCTGAGCTCCAGAGCACGTGGTAGGACCCAGAGATCAAGAATGCCACATGGATGGGGTGCCGGGACCAGCACCCTGAGAAGACAGTAGGGCCATCCTGGCCCTTGGGCTGCTGGGCCTGCAGGGCTGTGGGCTCCCACGGGGTGAGTTGCAACCAGAGGCCCGTGCACCTGTGCCCGGGCTGGCCCAGCACCCATCCTCTCCACCTGCACGCGCATTCCCCGGCCGGTTTGTTGGCTAATTCATTCTCTCACTGACCCCTTAACTATTATTTATGAGTTTCCCAGGTGCTAAATAAAGTCAGGGGAACGTGGCAGGAGCCAGGAGCCAGAGTTGGGGTCATGTCCAGGTCCTGCTTCCCTTTTGCAGGGGAGGGTGCTGAGGGATAACGGGTGCCCCTTGAAGCCAAGTTCCCGAGAACCCACCGTTCTGACCCCCAACGTGCTGCCCCAAGTCCGGGTCGCTGGGGGAGGGCCGCACGGGACATGTCTAAGATGGAGAACCCTGTTCACCTGCCTGCCGGTCCTGCCGGAGTCACTGCCTGGGGACCGACACCGCACCATTCTCCAGGGCCAGCCTCCCTGTTCTGTGAGCATTGATTGCTGCGTTTCCAACAGAGCCTGGAATCAGAAGCTGATATTTGTTTGGACAGAAACAGCATCAATATTGTCCCTGGGGTGTCCCGGGCCCGTTCCTGCCTGCCAGCCTGGAACACACCCCAAGCCTGACTCCCGGTCAGCCCACCAGCCCACCAAGGAGGAGGACACAGAAGGCACCCAGTGCCTGGGCAAAGCCGATTGCATGGCATGGGAGTTCCCCTGCCTGAGGCTGCTGCCTGAAACCCACCCCAGCACCTCATTCCTGAGGCCTGAGAGCGGCATCTCCCTCCATGGGTCTGAATCCATGAACCGAGCTGTGCAGGCCACACGCCTCCCCTCCACAGGCTTGACACAGCACCAGGCAGGACGGCCTTTACCGCTCCGCTGTGCATATGCCTTGAGGGGGATGTGCTGATCTGAGACCCTGAGCCACAGCCACAAGGGGTGTCCAGGCCTGGTCTCTTGCCCCCTGGTCCTGGTAGTGGTCTGACTTTGGTTTTCTTCTTTCCTGCCTCTAATCCTCGTGTGAGCAGCCTGGAGGCCAGTATGGAGCAGGCGAGCTGAAGGAGCAACAGCAGGGCCCTGAGAAGGGCAGGTCCTCCTCCTGAGGCTGGAGTGGCCGCTTAGGACAATGGCAGGGCTCCTGGCTGGCTCACGGACCCTGCTGCCTGCTGCCCTGGTGGGCTTGAGGCATTTCCAGGAACAGATTCACGTGCAGCGAAGTAGCTGCTGGGTGGGAGCTCTGCCTCTGAGGTCCCCGGGATCTGCCCTCCCCTGGCTGGCTGGGACACTCGGAGGTGTGGTGGTGACAGCGGCATCCTCACTCATCCTCACGTGTGCAGGGTAGAGCCCAGCCTGGGGTAGGGCTGACAACAGCAGGACCAGGTTGCGGGGGACAAGCATGGGCTATCGATGCTGAGGGAGCTCAGGATGCGTGCGGGCTCTGCCCTCCCCCTGCACCTCCAGCAAGCCCCTTCCGTCGACCAAGGCTCCCCATCTGGGTAGGGCTGTCCTGAGGTTTAAGCAAAAGGTGGGCGCACAGTAGGTGCTAGCAGACCTCAGCAGAGGATGGGGTGTCTGGGGAGGGAAGAACCCTGCTCTAGGGACCAGCGCGGGAAGCCAGGCATGGCAGCCCAGGAACGCCTACCACCCAACGTCCACCTGAAGGCTGGTCACCAGGAAGGCCAATCTTGACCCACATCTGTCACCTCCGAAGCATCTGTGGGTCATGAAACATGGTTGAGCTGAGAGCCAGGGCAGGGCTTCTCATGCCCAACCCGCCCCTGGGAAACATGACGGCTCTCTGCCAGCACTCAGCTCCCCCAAAGGATTGCTCAGCACAGACACACAGCAAGGCCCCCAGATACCCCCACAGCCACTGGAAGAGCCCAGCACTTCCGGAATCCCCATTCCCCTACTCCCACCCAGGATACCCACAGCCTGCTTCACAAATGCCAGGCCCTTGCACACAGTAGGTGTTCAGGGGCTGCGAGGCCTCACGCCCCCTAACAGCCCCCTCCAGGACCCAGGAAGGAAGAGGGGGCCCAAGGGTGGAGGGTGGGCCTCCAGGGGCTCTGTGCAGTAAATCCCCGAGCCCGGCATGGCCTCCGGCAGAGCACTGGCGAGGGTCCAGGGGCAGGCCTGCCCCGAGGCTACATGTGGCTAGGCCCTGTGAGGGCGATCAGAGGGAAGGTCGCCGCAGCTTCGTGCTCTGTATGGCAATGCATGCCCTGTTATTCCTCATGTAGGGCTCACACAAGCCCCGGTGTGCCCCACGATGGCCTTCCCCCTCCTGGGATGCTGTCCCTCAACCCCACCTGTCCGCCTTCCCACCTGAGCATCTCCAAGGCCTCGGAGCAGAATTGAGAATTACAGCAGCTCGTTGGGCTGCACTCCCAGCCAGGGTTGGGAGCCGATTCATCCCGAGACAGCATCTATGACCTTCTAGAAAGGTCTCTGCCTGCTGGGGGTGGGCAGGCAGGCGGGGTCCAAGGCTAGCTCCGTGAGATCTGCTGCCAGGAATCCACCTGACTTAGCTGGCGACACCTGCTTGAGCATGGTGTTTAAGGAGCTGTCCTGGAGTCATCTTTGCCGTGAAATCCCAGACACACCTGCACGTCCCGCTCCGGGGCTTCATCTGGCACAGGAACGAGCAGCCGAGCGAGTGACGGAGCCTCAGGCTCCCGGTACAAGCTGTGGACAGAGCCCAGGCTGTGCTGTCCTCACAGCTCCTATGGGCAGAAAAGCTGATGAGGCCGTGCGAACCATTCCCCTGAAAGAGGACAAGTTCCTTTGTCCCCCCACAGGACGTGCAATGGGGGAGTGGCTCAATTCTTTGGTGCCCCCACTGCTCAGACCTCCAGGGCAGCAGACAGACAGGCTCAGACCCCACGGCAGCGTCGAGGGGTGGATGTTTACAGCTCCTGAAGCCCCAGTGGGCGTGTTACCGGTGCTCTTTTAGTTTAACCATCTCTAGGCAGCTTGTGTTCAGCTCAACTAGACTCCTGCCTCATCACAAGGACAGAGGGCTTTCTGTATCCCGGGTGCTTGCCTTGTGTACCGGGAGAATCCGATCACACGCGGGCTTGGAGAATGAGTGTGAGGTTTTACTGAGTGGAAGTAGCTCTCAGCAGACGGGGGAGCCGGGAGACGGTTTTCCCCTGGGCGGCCTGAGCTCTCCTTGGACTGCCCCAGCAAACTCCGCATCATTCGGCCGCAGCCTGTTTCACAAAGCCAGGCCTGCCGGTGCCCGTCGGTGTGTTCCTCTCTACGTCCAGCCACTGGTGTCTTCTTCCACCGATCCATTCCACTCAGTGTCCGCCCGGTTGGGTATCTGCCTGCTAGGGTGTCGGGTTTTTATCGGCACAAGCTGGGGCATGGCAGGCCAGGGTAGTCTTGGGAAATGCAACATTTGGGCAGGAAATGCCTGTCCTCACCTAGGTCCGTGGGGGTGGAGCCCTAGACAGGGACCCTGCCCTCCCCTGCCCAGCACTTCCCCTCCCCTCTTTCATATCATTCAAAGAGGCCACACTCTTCCCTTCCCAGCACTTCCGTGTCACCCCCAGGTTGGGTTCTTGGGGCGTCTGTCTTCCTTAGCACGTGGGCATTTCACACTTTTGTGTGAATAGCCAGCACTGTCTTTGTCATGGGGTGATGGGAGGACAGGAAAACACATGCTTTTTTTGTGTTTTGTTTTAAATTATTTGTTTTTTAGAGAAATGGTCTTGCTCTGTCACCCATGGTGGAGTGCAGTGGCGTAACCATACCTCACTGTAGCCTCAAACTCCTGGGCTTAAGCAATCCTCCTGCCTCAGCCTCCCAAGTAGCTGGGACTATAGGTGCATGCCACAGTATCTGACTATGTTTTTTTGTTTTGTTTGTTTTGGGTAGAGATGGGGGTCTCACTACATTGTCCAGGCTGGTTTTGTACTGGCCTCAAGCGATCCTCCTGCCTTGGCCTCCCAAGCCAGTGCTGGGATTATAGGTGTGAGCCACTGTGCCTGGCCCCAATACATGCCTTTTCTCTGAGACCATAGCTGGTGGGTATATTTATGGGGTACATGAGATATGCTGATGCAGGCATACAGTGATTCGTATCACATTGGGGAAATGGGGTGTCCACTACCTCAAGCATTCATCATTTCTTTGTGTTACAAACATTCCAATCATACTCTTTTAGTTATTTTTAAATGCACAGTAAATTATCATTGACTGCAGTCCCAATGCTCTTTTTTTTTTTTGAGACAGAGTCTCACTTTGTCGCCCAGGCTGAAGTGCAGTGGCACGATCTTGGCTCACTGCAACCTCTGCCTCCCAGGTTCAGATGATTCTCCTGCCTCAGCCTCCCGAGTAGCTGGGACTTCAGGTGTGCACCACCACGCCCAGCTAATTTTTGTATTTTTAGTAGAGATGGGGTTTCGCCATATTGGCCAGGCTGGTCTCGAACTCCTGACCTCAGGTGATCTGCCTGCCTTGGCCTCCCAAAGTGCTGGGATTACAGGTGTGAGTCACCTCACCCAGCCCCAATACGTGCTTTTTAATGATCAAGTTCAGCAGGCCATGAGGCCTGAGGCAGGCGTGCCCCTGGCACGGCTCTGGCTGGTCCAAGTGTGGAGGGAGGCAGTGGCGGAGTCAGCAGCAGGAGTCATGGCCCCAGGTGGCAGGAAGAGGGTAGGTGCCTGGGGATCCCTGCATGGGGATGGACACGCCCAGGGTGGCTCTGGCTGTCACCTGCTCTCTGTGAGATCCTAGGCAGGGGACTTGAGGGCCCTCCTCGGTTTCCTCGTCTGCGCGGTGGAGGCAGTGGGCTTGTTCCTGGGCTGAGTGACATCAGGGGCCATGGGCTGCAGGCTCACATCCCACTTTCTGGGAGCATCCCCTGAGCTCTGACGGCCCCTGCCCAGTTGCTGAGGCTGCCCATGCCCCAGGGCCAATGCTGTTCCCATGGAGCCCACAGTCTCCCGAGTTCCCACTGCTTCCCTCTCACTCGAACCCCCAGCCCTCGGGGGCCTGCTGCCAGCCCTGTGCCAAACCCAGAGAGGAGGTGACAGCTGGGCACATGCTGGACACCAGTGTCCTCGGCCTGTGGCTATCCTCACCGCAGGGTGCCCAGGTCAGGATTCAGACCCAGGCCAGAGCTGCCCCTGTCTGTGCAAGGCTTCTATGCCCCTCCTGCCAGCCCATCTTGAGTGTTTGACCCCAGAGTGCTCATGCCAGACGCTGGCCGTGTAGAAGACACCTCCAGCCACAGACAGGCCGCAGCCAGGGCCTGGGGGCCTTACCACGATGCGAAGCTCTGTCCAGGAAAGAACACAAGGCCACCTCCACATGGCCCCAACACACGGGCCTCAGGCACAGGGACTGAGATGGAAGGAGGGCCTGGTACCCTGGGGCACCGGCCAACTCAGCATCCAAACACCTGCCCTGGGCGCGTGAAGAAGCAAAGAGGTCAGAGCCTGTCCCACCCAGCCATGCAGCCTCAGGAAGAGGCAACACCCTGGGCCTCAGGTTACCCTCTGGGAAGAGAGCATGTGTGGGGGGCTGGCTCAGTACAGCAGGTCCCTACCCCTGCTCATGTGGGTCTGCAGGTGAAAGGCCCCCAGCTGCACTGGGTTTGGCTGTAGAGTCCTGGGACACAGACGCCAGGCAGAGTGGCCTATGACAGGAGTCCCGCCTTTCCACCAGCCCCTTACTGCGAAGGACACCAGACTTTCACTTCATTCCCTGTCACTTTTGTCACAGATAAGTATGCCGGGAGGTTAACAGGCAAATAAAAAGCACAGCTGGACGCAGCATGAGGCTACAATGGCCATGGACCGGGGGAACTATGGGACCCCAGGGCTGGACAGCATCTGGGCAGCCGATGCCAGCCTTGGCAGACCCCATGGCACCTGCCTAGAGGCTATGCGCAGGTACGGCCCTGCAAAGTGAGTGATCAGAGGCAGAGGTCACAGCCACTTCGTGCTCTCTACTGCAATGCATCCCCTCTGTTAATCCTCACTCAGGGCTCAGACAAGCCCCTGTGTGCCCCCACGGGTGGCCTTCCCCCTCCGGTGACGCTGCTCCCCAACCCCTGCTGTGTGCAGACCCCCATGGCATCTGGGCAGCCGCCCAGGAGGCCCAGAGGGGCCAGGCAGTGACAGAGGCCAGGGTGGGGCTGGGGGTTTCCCAGGGAGGGTCCCCACACCCCTGCTTCCCTTTCCTCCCCACCTGTCCCTTCCCGATTCCGAGGCCGCTGCTCCAGCCACCCACCTGCTCCGCTACTGTTTACTCGAGGGTTTTCTTCGAATGGGCGTTTTTAACTCAAGTGATTATATTTTGAAAGGGAATCTTACAGCGCCACTGGAAATAGAAAACAAGCATCGCAGGTGGCACATAGAAGGTGTCCAGGCAAGCGGCATGAAAACAGAGTGCCCGCGACATCCCGCACGGCCGGGCCTGCCCTGAGGCTCCAGCTCCACTCAGCACCAGGAGGGGATTACTCCCGGTCACAGCAGTCACAGCACGGAGCACGGGGATCTGCCTCCCAGCCCCACTCACCAGGAGAGCGCCCCCACCTGACGGTCAGAAAGTTCATCCTTTAATCAATGCAGCCGTCACTGGGCAAGACCTGTAAGCACCGCCTAGTGGGGACATGAAATGACTGAATCTTGGCCCCAGTTCAGAGACAGCATCTGCGGACAGAGACTCCTACTTTCCACTATTTCCCCAGGCCCACCCCCAAGTCCCTCCCTGCACTGGAGTGTGAGCAGAGGAGAGAGACAGCAGCCCTAGGCTGGTGGTGTCCACACCCAGGCTACCTGGCCATGTCTTAGACTCACCTACACCCGCCATGCTAAAGGCACTGAGAAGTCCTGCAGAGGACACGTCAGCCTTGTTTAACTCAGTATTTCCGCAGGACTCTTTCTCCCCAGCTCTACCCTGGATCTGGAGGGTCGTCTGTGAAGGATGGACAACAGGCAGCCTCCTGGGCAGATGATCTCATCCATCCACACTGGTGAGCACACTCGCAAATTCAGCTTCGCTCAAACAGCAAAATGATTCCCACGCAAATGACATCTGACAGTTCTTGTGTCCAGTAAGGCCATGGGGCATGCAGGACTGCCCAGAGCTCCATGTATCCAGGCCAGGAGCTGCAGCCTCACCCAGCACACCCCAACCTCCAACCCCAGTCTGAGCAAGAAAGGTAGTCCCCACTCCAGGCTCAGCCCTTTACAGTGTGTTCTCTGCAGACCTTATCAGTGCCTGGCCGATGACCCTCTATCCAGACATTTCAAGCTCAGCCATAAAAGGAAAGTGAACATGGCTCTCTCCTGCAAGTGGCAAGCTCATGCTCCAAACAGCCTCTTGGACAGGACAAAGATGCTCACCCCTACCCGCTGATCCATGCAGGTGCTGCTGAGAGAGACGCACCCATCCTCAGGGATTCGTGGGAGGGCACCATGTGACTGCAGCCCAGCACTGGGTATGGGGATTTTAGAAAGGTTTCTGTCGCCTCCCAGTTCAACCTACCCATGAACGCCGAAGCTCCCAGGAAGCTGCCCAGGGAGACCCAGTCTGTACCTCTGCAGCTGCAGAGCCTGCCCAGCTACCTTCTGGGAGGGGCAGCATCTGAAGGGGAGGCTTTAAGATGGGGCAGAGTTTTGGGGAGGGAGATGGCGGGTGGAGGGAAGAGCAGGGAGTATTTGGGAACGCCACTGGCCAGGGGACAGGTCCCGCGGTTGCCAAGAAAGTGGGGGGCCCTGCTGAGCCTGCTGAAACTGAGGCCAGGGTCAAGAGTAAGCAAAGGCCAGGATGGTGGCTCACACCCATATTCCCAGGGCTTTGGGAGGCCAAGAAGGGAGGACTGCCTGAGGCCAGGAGTTTGAGACCAGCCTGAGGAACAAAGCGAGACCCCATCTCTACAAAAAATAATTTTTAAAAAACTATCTGGGCATGGTGGCACATACCTGTGGTCCCAGCTACTCGGAGGCCGAAGCCAGAGGATGGCATGGGGGCCTATGGGGCTCATGGGAAACTGGGGTGCATGGGACCCTGTGGGGTACATAGGGGACTATGAGGTACATGGCGGGCTGTGGGGTTCATGGGGGACTGGGGATCATGGGGGACCGTGGGGATCACGGGGGACCGTGGGGATCACGGGGGACCGTGGGGTCATGGGGGCCCGTGGGGATCACGGGGGACCGTGGGGATCACGGGGGACCGTGGGGATCATGGGAGACCGTGGGGAGCATGGGGGACTGTGGGGATCACGGGGGACCGTGGGGTCATGGGGGCCG